>VZTZ01014981.1:0-24729 GCA_013400955.1 Drymodes brunneopygia | reverse complement strand
TTATTTTTTCCCCTTCTTTCTGCCAGTAGCTCATTTGCCAGCACTGATAAGTCAGTCCAGTGTGGGATTCTAGTTCATCTGTGAGATGGCACCTCAGAAATAAATCATCTATATACAAAAAACTCACTTGAGCATTACAATTAACAGAAGTAGCTTCTTATAAAAATACCTAAACTAATTTTTCATTTATAGATAATGGAACAACAGAGAAAATATAATAGACATATTTTCTATATATTACTATAATGTAATGCAGATAGATGTAGAGGAAAAAGGTTGCAAAGGTTCTCAGGTCAATAGGAGAGAATTTCTGGGCTAGTGAAAGTAGGATTAATGAGTTAATATAATTCTATTAATTGTTAAGAACTTTCTGGAGGAAAGCTGCATTATTTGAATTATTTATCATGCATATGAAAGTATTTGCACATTAGCAGAACTTAATGCTTCCTACATTATTTCTTTGTCATAAGCCAGTATAAAATGTGAAAATTTGGCTCTGGGAGATTTCAGTGGATTTCAGCTTTAATATTGGCAAGGTTCAAAAGATTTTACGTTGCTTCAGCAGCTTATTCTTTATGCCTACTTCTAAGAGGATAAAACTGATTAACAGATTAGTAATAATTTAGTATTTTGGTAAGATTAATGGCAATGTGGATGTGTTGGGGTTTTGGGGTTTTTTTCCTTCTTAAACTTTAAATAGGATTCTAGGACTGGCAAGGATCTCCTGTGTTACCGCCTGCCATTGCAGACAGTCTTGTCATTTAACTTGTGTCATAAAATTGTCAAACTTGACTTTTAAGAAGATTTGGGTTTCTGCCCCTGGGGCTTTACTTGGAAAAACTTCCCGAAAGATAAATTTATTTTGGAGCTATGGAATTCTTTTGAAATATGCAGCCTGATTCTCTTCCTAGTCACCTGATAGTCACTTTTGTCAGCTGTATCTTGGGTTTTCTTGTTATTTTCCTTCTGTTCTAGATCGATATCTCTGTAAGCTTCTCTTATTTTCTTTTTCAAGTTCATCGAGACAGATTAACCAAGCAAATCTTTGTCTCATCTCATAAGATACATTATGTATTTCCTTAGTTTTATTCATTTTATCTTATTCACAAATAAACAATTTGATATTTTATTTATTTATTTGTCAGTGGAGTGTAGGGATTATGCATCGTACCTACATTGAATTTTACTGGTGCTTTTTACTAAAGCGTGAACAGCTCACCCTAGTGAGTATGTTTATAGTTAAAGGTACAGATTTTTGTTTGTAGAGGCACACCTCTGTTCTTGTACTTAGCTTCTATACTTGATTAAATGCAGCACTGTACTTCATGTTAACTTTGTGAGTTGACAAAATTAATCTAGGGCCTTGTCTCTTCATACGGCATATCTCAAGAGAGGTGTTTATTTCTGGGCTTGACTTTGCTAGAAATAAACACAAATACTTTTATTTCAGAAGAAATCATCTTTGTTAATTGACTTATAAAATCCATTTCAAAACGTTCTTTTATGATTCAGTTTCTATTGAAGGTGAGGTCAGGTGGCCACTGTTTAACAGTGTAACAGTATGTTTCTGCTGGATATGAGGCAGGATGCTGATGTCTAATTTAGTAAGGCATTGTGAACACAAAAGTTCTTTCTGAAAGAATTTATGATGTGTTCAAAAGAGGGTGAAAGAGGTTACTCGACGTGACCTGACTTTTTTGGGTTGCCAGTCTAAATCAGAATTTTCTAACTTCTGTTTGTCCTGATAGAGGGGACAACAGTGTCTCTGCCATGTTCTGGTAACACATGTGGAGTATTTGAGATGACAGCAAGAATCTAGTGAATATGAGCTTCCCACTGCATTTCACAAATTATACAGATTTAAAAAACCCTTAATGGTAGAAATAAAAATCATATATGGCGTGTATCAGAAGTCAGGGTACAGGTGCTGCAAGTCTTTGGATTTAGTCCATAAGTATGTCTGTCCTGGTTTCTAGCCTAACATTTTATTTCCTTCTGAGCAGTCTGTAACAGCATGAGATGGTCTTGTACTTCTATGTCTCATCCAAGACGTGGATATTTGCTACACTTTGTAGCTCCTAGTAGCCATACAAAAGATACCACTGCCTGGTCAGGTCTGGTGTACTAGGATTTTATCAGTCTATTAAAAATCAAAGAGTGGTTTTGTGTCTTATTGTTGAAAGGATACATTGGATCGTATAATAGGTAGTGATGTGTAAAGGAAATCACTACTGTTTGTAGAAAAGTAAGCATGGCGTAAATGAAACAGCTAAATAAAAGCATCAGCCTTAGAAATCTTTGAATTTGAACTATCAGTGGCCTTTGATACAATATAATTGTGGATAGAAATATGAAATACATTCTCTTGTACGTTCTAAGGCCTTGCAAAGAGCCCTGGTTGGATGACAGAGTCTAAAATGTTTCTTTCTGCTCTTCTTTAGGGATAAGAGAGAGGTAGTTGTTGAATATGAGATTAAGATCTTTCTTCATTGTAATTCTGAAATTGGCATTTAAGGAATTTTGTGCCCTCTTCTCCTCTTATCACACTCATTCGCTGTTGTTGACCAGACTTAATGTTCTTGTCATTTACATTAATCTTCAATATTCCTTTGTTTTTCTTCTTCCTCTAATCACAGTTGTGGAGGTTAAACAATCAGAATCAATTAGTGAAAATAATCTATGTAGCAAGTTTGCTGTTTTTGTTATTAGGGAAAAAGCTCTTTGAGCTGATTGCCTACTCAGGCCACCTTAAAGAGGTGTGTTGTATGCTTGTATGAAGACATAGACTTGCCTTTTTTAATACAGAACAATTAATTTTTAAAAGGTGTAGATTTAAAAAACTTCTCGTTTAATTTCAGTGATCATTTTGCTGTATACATATTTATTTATTTCAAAATCTCAAGGGAATACATTTGTGTAAAATGATGCTGATACATGGCGAATTATTTAGCCATTGTGGTTGGCAGGCGTGGGACTCTGTGGTTTAGTGGCTTCTTATATCTTTGTGCAGGCACAGACTTTGGAGGAAGGAGAAGGGGGAAGGGCAAGGTACATTTGTTTCCTCATGATTATGTTTTTATTCAAAAAGAGATGATAAGTTTTGTTTTTTTACTGATTTGCTTCTTGCTATTTCGAAATTTTCTCCAAGACCATGTTTCAGAGATGACTGCTGCATTTGAAATACAGGATTGGGTGTCTCTTTGAAATGCCATTCTGTTTAGAAAGAACACCTACCATTTAAGTAAAATTATAGTGCTCTGAAAGCAAAAAAATAGTCTTTTGTCACTCCTGTATATTTATGCATATTTCATTTTAAACAAAAAGGATTTTTTTTTCCAGCTTGGCAGAAATAATCATTGGCAAATTTTTAATTTTTTTTTTTTTTTTACTTTTTAAAATACCAGTCTGAAGACTTTTTTTTCTGTTTCATAATTAATTGTAACAGAATAGATTTTTTTTTTTACTTCGGCTTTTTCATAAACACAACCAGTTCCATTCAGGATTGGATGATTCTATTGTTTTGGTTGTGTGGGCTTTTGGGTGAAATGAAATGATTTTCTCTTGGATCCAGCTGTAGTTCAGGGGAAAGGAGGAGGAGGAGGCTGATGTGATGTGGGGAAGTTGGCATGGACTCTTTGGTTATTATACCCAGTAGGCAGACTAGCTATGAGTACTTTGCCCAGCTTTTTTTTTCATGAGACAACCACTGCAAAGTGGTCACGTTTCTCCACTTACATGGTTATAAAATCTTTAGAACTAAAAAAGAAACTGGATTCTATTTAGGATAAGATTTAGCAAAATATAGGCAAGTTTGTAAATTGGAAACATTCTGAGTAATGGAGAGAAATGACAGATACATTATTGCACTAAAGAACATTAAACATTTTGTCTTCTTCCCTTTACAAGTAAATAAAAATATACAGTTGCAAAGAATATTTGTAGAATGTTTCTAGACTACTCAAACCTCGCATTTCTGTATTTTCTGCTATATCACTGTAAGTATTCGGTTATTACAGCTTTCTCTGTCATGTGACTTTTTCTGAGGAGTGTATTTTTTTGCATTTTGAGGGAGATTATCTGCACAGACTTCTGTAGGCTGCAAACAGAACTTCTTGCTGCACCCGGGTTTGCGGCTGTGGGCTGAGATGATCCTTGGTCTCTAATCAGATCAGTCCAAAGAGGGACCAGTGGGCAGGAAGGGAGGGAATGGTCAGAAACCAAGAAGCACAATGTACATGTGCCTGTAATTTAAATATGCACCTGCCCATGGTGCCACGTCTGTGCATGCAAAATTGTTTCTGGCTCTAGAAATTTGGTCTACATTCAGATTTGGCTTTACATAACAATACAGGCATTTTATTTTTACTTCATTAAGCTATCTTTTTGCTACTTGTTAATTTTTGTTAATTTTACTGGGTTTTGAGTGTGAATAATAAAAAACCCTTTCTCCTTCATGTGTAGTTGTCAATGGTAGATATGATGATGCTGATGAATCTTTTGGTGTGTAAGATGTGATCGAATATACATAGAACCTTTGCTTATATGCATCCATTTAATGGACAGGTTTGATTCTTTTCACTTGACTTTTTTTAGCTTTCTTATTACATTTTAAGTTTTAGTATTCTACAGGTTACAAATGCTCCTCTCAGAAGTAAGAAATGAATGTAAACCAAATTAATCTAGTTCCTAAAGGTCAACTTTTACTTAGATATATAAGAGCAATTACCAGATGCTTTTGAAAATTCCAGAAAGTCAAACTGGTCTGTCAGTGCATCGTATCCAGTTTCAAGTGCTCATTTGCCTTATTGGAGCATAGTAATTAATGACCAATGTATGCTTCTAATGAGACATTGCTTAAAGTGAATCAAAGGTGACATAACCCATGAAGCATTCTTCAGTGACTGCTTTAGGGTTTTGATATGTCATTTGTTATTATTGAAGCCATACATTTTGGCAGTTCAGCTCAGCATGCCGGAGCACTGCAGTCAGATCAGTGCTTATTTGAAATATTTACAGCTTTGTTCTCACACAGTTGTGCACTTGCTGGTTTTAAAGGCAAAAAATAATTGAGGTGAAATCACCTGCTGATAATATGTAATTAGTTGAGTAAAAGTATTTGTTGGTGCGAGGAAATTTTTTCTAGCCACTCATGAAACACAAATATTACCTCTACAGTACTTTGGTAAACATTGCAAGGACAGCTCCCCCACCTCGAATTTTCTCTATGCAGGTACAGAAGATCTGATATAATGAAATGGATCTGTTTATCATAATAACACATCCATCCATTATTTCATGGTTTGATTATGTATGGTAAGAACACTGCCATTTATAGAGAATCAAAACAGTTGAACATGTAATGGGAAAATACTTCGATTTATACTTCTAAATGATAATTAAAATGTTTTTATGATAACAGTGACCCCTTCAGTGCTTGAGGAGAGAGTAAAGTATTGGAGCTGGTTGGCATGAAGGCTGTTAGGTAGCATATGGCAGTAGGTGTTTGTGTATGGAGCACCTTGAATGTTCAGTATTGGGCATGGAAAACACTAGTGGGTTTCACACAAAGAATGCAGAGCAGAAGCACCCAGCTGCAGCTGGGCTGGCTTGGTTTGGACTCTGGCATATTGTTGGAATCCATGGGCCAGGAGTCTCCTTGTGAGGGGCACTGAGAATTCGTGGCTTGCTGCCATGCAAGTAAAATGCATGTGGTCAGAACTAAATGGATTAACCACCACTATTCTTGAATGAAAAAATGACATTACTTTTTTTTTTTAAGTTGTCACTTTACTTGCTACCCCTTCTGCAGGGGCAGGGGGAAAATGTGAAAGTTCAGACAACAAAACTGAGAATGGTTTTTGTGTCTTGCCAGGAAAGATGTGTGTCTCAACTATAAGAAGAAAATTCAAGCAGCTTAACTGAGTTACTGGATTTTAAAATGGTGATGAATGAGGCTAGCTGTGTTGGTCCCTCTGTTTTCCTTTCATCAGAAGTTAGTCTCCTAACGTTTTTGCTCACCTTTGTAGGGTCTCACAGCTTACAGGTCATACAGGTGTCTGCTCCCTTTGGCTATGAATGTTACTGCCCATCTTCCTGCGTTTGACCTATTAAAAAAGACTAAGCTGGCTCATGAACACCTAATTTTGTATATTCCTTTTCAATGTATGAGATCTTGATCGCTCAGCGGCTGGCAATACAATCTCCTGCTCCCTGCAGGCTTCTAGTTGCTAGGATCTTTGTATATTGTCTGTCTTTTCACCCTGGCTGGCTGGGTGCCAAATGGCTGAGACTTCAAGCAAATAAGATTATTTTACAATGATTCGTTTGTTTTTAGAACTTAGAAGGGTTTCTTTATATGTTAAATGAAGGTCTAAAAAGTTTTCCTTAGTTTGTGACGGCTGCTTTTTCCCTGGCAGGAATAGAATTTTGACTTCGCTTGTAGTGCTCTTCAAATATTTTGGTTAATGCCAAATTCTCTATAAAAGGCAGGAAGCCATAATTTTCTTGTTGCAAGCAATATATTTTTAATACAGTATTCTGTATTAAAATACAGAAAATAAAATAAAATTCTGTGAACCAGAAGCTTCAAGGAGCTGATTAACCTTTTTGTTCTCAGTGTAGATTTCTTCTCTGCATCATTTATAAGTTAACTGTTCTGATTTTAAGTAAGAAAAAGACAATCTTTATTTCATGGCCTTGTTAAGAGATTGTTAGGAAGATGACTATAAAAGAATAAAAAAGATATTTTCCTCTACAGTACTAGCATCAATTGTGGAACACAGTTCTGCAACTGAAAATTGTAACACTGCTCAATGAATGAAAAGTGCATTAAAAAAGACTTTTTTTAAAAAAATAGAGTTTGCAGGAAGGCAGGAGCCAACAATTGAAAGTAAATATTCAGAGACGTGATTAAGTCAATATCTTTTCATAAAAGCATTTACGTTTTTTTTAGCCGCAGGTGAACTTCTATTTCATCAAAAACAATAGGGAGGAACCTACTTAAAGTCCAAAATCAGAGGGGCAGAGCCATGAGAAAAGGTCCAGTCCCTTGTTGGGCCTGAGAACAAGACTGTCAAATATCTTCTCTATTGTAGGAGAAGAGGTGAAATTTAATGAATGCGAAATTCTGTACTGGAAAAATTAAATACTTAAGTAGGCCAATATGGAAGTAGATATTTGAACAACCAAACCCATGCAGGAGTTTACAGTTGACAGTGTGTTCATGTGTTAGATACATGATTTCTAAGATGCACGTCCCAGACACATTAAACTCTAAGACAACTTTTGTCTTGATGTTTAAAAATATTCTTGAGGCAGATAGGTCTGACTGAAATTAAACTGTCAAATAATCTGTCAGTACTAGTTGGATGGGGGTGGACATGTATTCACCCACACTGACATGCAAATGTGCCTTGTGAAATGTGGCAGCTATTTAGGAGCTCCACACAACCGTTCACGATTAAAAATGGGGAAGTATTTATCCAGTTGAACTTACAATGGGAATTTTAGATAATCAGAAAGGAAAGTCACAGGAATGTGACTTGCAGAAAGGAACATTAAACTGTAGGAATGTCCATTACATAGTTTTTTTACTTAACACTGAAAGTTGGGGTTTTTTTTCCACGTCTTCCAGGAGAGTTGTAGATACAGACTTTGAAAGACCCAAAGGGATTTCTTCCTATTGTCAAGTCAAAATCAGCTCTGTTTGCACCCTTCTTTGTCTAAGCTGTTCTGGGAACATCCAGTAATGGAGATATCACATTCTTCCTCCAAAAGACATAGATGGTGTTTAAACTATCCTTTTTTCTTAATATTGAACTTTAATTCACTTTATATACACTCAGTACTGCCTATCTAGAGGCAGAAGTAAAGATTGTCAGTTTCCTTCCATTTATCTTTTACCTAGAGATTGGTTAGGTCTTTAAATCTTGCCTTTTGTAACACATTCTGCAAATTTTTTTCTGCTGCTGTCCTTGGACTGTCTTTGGACACACAGAACTAGACTGTGTGTTACATTTGAGGTCTCGTCAATGCCAAAATGAGTGTCAGGATAATTTAATACCTGTTGTATTAAATACTTGTTTTGATGTCCTGAGACTGAAAGAAAAAGATGTTCTGAGAAGAGTCCCAAGAAATCTGTTAGCCTTTTCCATATTATCCTGACAGTGAGTGTTGATGCAGAATATAACATTATGGTAATTAGTTATCATATTTTTTGTATAAGAAAGCCATAGGAGTTGTCTGAATTAACTGCTTTTTAGATATAGTGTCTCTATTAGAAACAAAAATCCTATAATGTGGGAATAGCACAGCCATATTTGTTTTTCAGTGAGCACTTGTTTTAGATACTTACATTAAGTAAGAAAAGAAGTTGGACCAGCAAAATAATTGTTGTGTAATCTAATTCTACATAGCCTCAGCTGCAAGAAATTGGAACTTGCAGTTTCTCTGTCTGTTAGGCAGATGAATCAACAGAAAATCAGATTTCACTTTCTAGTATTGATGCTTATCAAAATGATCAAATCCTGACCTGCCTTTAGAAATTAAACAGCTTAATCCCCTGCTGCCATGGACGGGAGAGTATGTCTTTCAGTTCCTTAATTATTCTATTAATCCTCCCTGAGTCCTTTTGCCAGTGGCCTAGTTTTTTTTAATTTTAAATGATAGGTATGAGAAGACTTCTGGTTGTGGTTATATCACTGCCAAAAGCAAAGTTAGTAAATCCATATGCTTTTGATATTCCCCAGTTTATGGCAAAAACTATTCACTAGTAGTGCATGTTCATCTAATGATCTACTACACTGGCTAAATTTCATTGTTGCTTTTCAGAATAGAGTCCCTTTTACATCTGAGCAGTTTGTAGTTCATATTTCCACGTCTGAAATAATTTTTGCAAAGTCTGAATTTGTGTCGCTGTTAAGCTCTGCTTGTGCATTTTCCTCATTACATAACCAAGTTATCTAGTTTTGCTATAAGCCAAGGGAGTTAAATAGTAATACTGTCTTTCATGTTTTCATTTGCTCTATTATTTTGAGAAGCCTACAGCTCTGTGTCCCTTTATCAAGAGCAGCAAATTAGTTTTCTTCATCTTGATTACTCCAGAACCCAACCATTGACTTTTCAGCTATTTCAGTTTTGCCTTTGGACTTGACAATATGTGTGCAGCTTTTGTGAGTCCTCTTCAGCATCTGTATCAACTGATGTTAGAGTCCTAAGTGTTTAGTCATTAATATGCAATAATGTCTTTTCTCCAAAGGGGAAAGTGATTGATAAATATTTGTGGGTGGTAGAACTGTGAAAGTTCTTTTTGTTCCTAAAGTATTAGCAAAACTTTTAATGTGCTTTAAGTATGCTGGCAGTGATATTTCCACATTACTTTGGGCTTCTTCCTTGGTTTTCTACAACTCTTAACTTTCTATTTATATCTATTGCTAACAAGTTTCTGTTTTGGACGTTATCATTCTATCTGTATGGGGAATGTACTTTAAAGCTCCTTTTGCGACCTGGCAATTTCTGTTTAATGCAGTTATTTTTTTGAAAGCAATAAAAAAAAAATTAATTATCCTTAAGGTTTATTCAAATACTTTGTTTCTTTATTTTGTCCACGTCTAGATTCACAGAAGGCTTAGACATATGTTGAATCTTTATATCTCTGTGTGCTGTGTGTTCCTGCAGTGAATAGCTGCAATTACAGGAAGCTCTGGATGTGAATGGTCCCATTACTGAGACAGAAATTTTGTTGTGATCTGCTTGTGATCCCATTCTCCTTTCAGTGGTTTCCATTTCTTTACTGACAGTGTCCTAGTAGGACCTATTGCATTCAGAAGTTGTACAGTTCACCTCTGAAACTTTAAGGTAGGAAGGCTTGGAACCCAAATGGCCTCTTCCCAAGTGATTCACTCTCTAGAAACCTATATATAGCTCTTGTATTATTATAGAAAAGCTGCCATTTTTTTGTCATGTTAAAAAGAAAAAAATCATGTTGTTTTCCTATCCCTAAACAGGTGTTTGGCAAGGGAAATCCTTTTGGGTGTTGCAGACAATTAGAAACCCAAACTTCCAATGACATGGCTTACTCAAAGCTACAAAGCAATGCTAAATTTGCATAAAACAACAATTTACAGGGACTTTTGTCCTAATGTTTTTTACTAGCTCTTTTGGACAGCTGCCTTTTAGTATTTTGGAATGGGAAATTAGTGCAGATAACATGGCATTATGAGTTGTTTATTCTAAGTTAGTCATCTGATGCCCAGTACAGACCTGGTTCTAGGTATGTGTGCTCATGCTAAACTGGTGTCCAACAGGAGTGCCCCCAGCCTTTTCTTCTGCTAGAATTCCCTCCTGGTTATATTCCTTACGGAATTAGGGAGCCCAGTAATCCTGTTACTTGGTGGTGTCACTTTATCCTTTATTAGAAAGGATCCTAGTTAGTAATAAATGGAAGTAAAACTGATAACTAAGGAGCAAACTAATTATTAGTACTAAAAACTGAACCAATATAATTGTTAAACATTCAAGTTTCCATCACATTCAGTATGAGAGAGCCCTTTACAAGTATTTTTCAAATGGCTCTTAGTGAATTTCCTGAAATACAGAATTAATATTGGGAATGGATGAAAGAGTAATTAATTTTCAGATTCTCTCTTAGTATTTTACTTGAAATATAAGGGAATTCTGCTTTTTCAGGAGTAAACCATATACTTGGGAATACTTTATTTAAAATAGTACTCTTGATCAGAGATGCATTGTTTTCTGTTTCTGTGCAAAACAAAAATTATTTTTAAGCAATTAAGCATCTATCCCAAAGGAAATGAAGTTGATTTTGAAATCAGAGCAGAGGTATAAGGAAGTGAGAGTGATCTGTAGGTCTCTTACATTTATTAGATCTCTCTCAATCTCTTACCTCAGAAACAGGAGGCTTGACTGCATGTAAGCAGTTTGTGTTGTGCAATCTGTAAAAAGATCAAAGACACTTGTTCTACATCTGTGTAGTCTATTGAGTGAGGTACGTGACTGGTGACTGAGTCTCCTGAATTGATGTAATGCATCAATGATGCTAAAACGCATCTGGTGGTAGACTCTCACAGAAATGGAGGGTTTGGGGCTTCGTTTGTTTTGTTTTGGTTCTGTTGTTTTATTAATAGTGTATGGAATTGGCTCTTGAATTGGTTTCCTTTCATCTTTCTTAAATTAGGAATCTGTTTTCCCAGACGTAGTATATGGTGTAGAACTAGTAAGGCTACAGCTTCAGAAGCAGTCAATACTTGTGAGCAAGGGGCTCTTTGGATGTTTTTATGTTAAAGGAACTAGGAAAAAACCTTGATTTTGTTAGTGATTCATCATTCTTTTTCTGCCTGTTTGCTGAAGGGCATGAAAGTTTCTGCTCCATTTTTCAACCTCTTTGGTGAGAAATGCAATCTGTTCGTGAAGTATCTACATAAATGGATGCCTGTCAACAATCTGGCACTTGTTGTCATGTTCTTCTCCTAAACATTTCACAAGAAGCTCCATAATTCTGCACTGGGGTGGATGGTGTTGAGCTGCATAGAGAACGTGTACAGGAACTGTGGGAGCCTTTCTGCTGAGGTCCCCCTGTTGTCTTAGAGAAATGTGGCATTAATGGATCAGTGTAGATCTCAAACTCAGCATGAAGCAACCAAGAAGACAGAAACTGTTAGTGGTCTCCCTCAGTGCTTCTTCCTGTGAAAATTTTCAGGGAAATAATGCAGCATATACAGATGTGGTAGATATGATAATATTTTTGCCACCAACAGGATGCAAAGACCAGTTTATATTCTGAGTCTCATTGTGATTTAATTATTATTACTTTTCTAAATGCTTCTTTTGAATTAACCTCTTAATCTACATGATAGAGCAGTCAGCTATACCAATGTGCTTTGATTTGCATGGCACATTAACTTGTAGAATTTTTATGTGAAAAAATTGTTTTCTCAATTTCTGACTTAGTGAACTTTTTCTTTCTTTACAGCGTCTTGACTCTGCATCATCTTCATTGCATTGGGAGTTGTAATAGAATACTCACAAAATGCTGAGGAAATAATAGTAAAAAAGATTAGTCATAGAGAAGACACATTATATTTGAGAGACAGGCTATTTTAAATTAAGGTAGTCTTTGTATGGTATTAATGAAAATCAACTTCCAACACATAACCAACATGTTTTTGGTAATCCATTGTATGTGGTAATTCAGAATAAAGTACTTCCATAGTAGTTTCAATGAAAAAGAAAGTATTTTTAATTGAAATGGAGATAGTTGTATGGGAGTCTTGTGATTGAACAAAAAGAGTTACACTAATTATGCTAAAGTTCTCTTTGAGAAATATTGTACATCATAAAGCAGTCAATAAGGTTTTTCTCCTTTCTGATGGCCCATTTGGAAACTGCTTACTGACTGCTATTCTGCAGGCAAACAAGTCTTTTATAGAACATGTATGTACATCAAGCATTGTAGTAAAAATGTAAAAGGAATAATGAATACTGCAAATAAGGAGTGATGCTGCCCATAGTAAAGCATTAAGAAGCTTAACTGATGTTAGGAATGTACCAAATGGTGATAGTTCTCTGAGGTTATATCTAAAAGTATATTTACAAATAAACTGAAATGAGAATACAGGCTCAAGCATTGGCCCAAAATCACATAAACTTTTCAGTTGTTTAATTGCATGGTTCCTGATATAGTTTGAACTGTGCCAAATCACATTCTTTCAGATGATGCCCAAACAATTTAAGTCCTAGTATGTGTAAGAGACTGTTTAAAAAAAGGAGTGGCAATGTCATCTTCCTGCTTCTGGAGAAAGAGGTCATCTGTGTGGCAGTGAGCCATTTCAGTTCCAGTTAGATGTGAATCCAGAGAATGCTTCCTGGCTGGTATAGTCAGTATATTCTTAGTAACTTGTCTGTTTCACTTAGCAGTTAGATTGGAAGCAAACTTTCTAATACTTTTTTTTAGGAATGCAAAGGCAACAAGGGAGTAAAGTTCTATATTGCTATTCCCATTCACCACTTTATCCCTGGGTAAATCTGGCTCTTGGCTGCTATCATGAGACCATCATGGTCTTTCCTGTGTCTCTCTTCTAAGTGTATTTTCCTTGCTCTGGTCATCTCTTCCTTGCCTTTCAAGATTTCTTCAGTCACCCCTTTGCCCTTCCAAATCAAGATATTTGTTCATCTATCATTTGTCTGTTTTTCTGAACCTGTGACAAATGGGCTTGGCCTGAGCCTGTCTTGGGTAGTACTGCAACATAGGCAGCATCAAGTTGATTGGTACTACTTCTTATATTTTCTATCCCTTTTCCTTCCTGTATAATTGAAGACTGATTGCCTGGGGAAAATAAAAAAGAATGAAAGAAAGGAAAGGAAGTAGTTTGTTGCCTATCCTTGCTGTTTGTCTGCCTGGCAAGTGCAAATGCAGTTACTGGAAAGGTCTAGGGTGAGTCACCATTTCTGAGATGTCTTAGGCACAGAATGTGACATCCTGGGTTGAGGTGGAGATGCCACTGCTGCTGGAGCAAGCTCCACCTTCTGTTTGTACTCAGATGTTGCTACATATATTCTGTATAGACATAGTGTAAACTTCTGTTTAAACTCCAGCATTTGTGTTGTTTTGTAGTAACTGTAGTGGTGTATGTGTGATGTTTCTTACAACAAAATCTTGTGGTATTTGTTTATGCATAAGACTAATATTTTCATGACAGCTTTGTGGTTGGTAAATAGAGCCTTTTAAAAATCTCTTGATTTTTGCAAGTGAGTTGATAAAGACTGCCACAACTAAGTGAAAATTTAGGCAGTCCTCTTGATGAGACATTGGCTTTTCAGTGTCATGATTTTGCTGTGTTCTGACCTCTGTAGAGAAAGGAAATTCTGACTTCTAAAAATAAAATGCACTATTATTTTAAGAATATAAAAGAAAAATGTTTCAGTTTGGTTAGTGTGATTGTTTCAAAAGTTTTGTACATTTATATCTTTATACTAAAACAGTGGTACTGATGTAAGACTATTTACTTATTTATTTATGCACATGTTAGGGTTAGATCAACAGTCTTGTTTAGGTTAGGTCAAGGTTACTTGTGTTTTAGCAAGTTAAGTTAGCAAACATTCAGTGTGACTCAGCTTCTCCACATGCTGTGAAGACATTGTTTAGCCCACAGTCCTTATGTGTGCTGCATCAATATCTTTGTGCTGCAAAAGACTTCCAGGTTTTATCAAAGTTCTTGTTGCAGGTGCTGTTATGATAATCACTAGGGGCTTCTAAAAACCTAACTAATCCAGAAGAAAAAAACAGTCATCACCAAAAAAGACAGTTAAAATTAATTTTAAGGAAAAGATCAAAGATGACTGAAAAAATTATAAAAACAGGGTCTCATGACTTTCCAGGGACCAGGTCACTGGGTCTCTCTTTGTTCTGGGGGAGTTGGTGAGATTTCACAATTTTGCATCTAGTGGTTATTTACTGTTATGTTTTGCCTGTTGCAGTTTCACTTGTTAGTAGATTTATTTTTTCACTTATATCTACTCATACTTTGTTTCTCCTTATTGGTGTAAATGGATTGATAAAAACAAAGGGGGAGAACTCATTTTAGAGTGTTTCCCTTTACATTTTCTTAAACCAAGACAGGAGGGTATCTAATAAATAACATCAAGATTGGGGATAGACTTGAGTTGATTTAGAAATTTTGCTAAATGTTAAATCTGGAACCTAGAATTGCAGATAAGTGATCATTTTAAAGAGCTGATATTTTTATATCTGGAAAGGGGGAGGCAGGACACATTGAAATACACAGCTAAACTGTGGTAGTTAAGCAAGTTATTATGCTGTAAAGGTCATTTATCCTATTTCACTTGTAAACTAATGCACCTTTGACTAAACCACACTGAAAGGTCATTAAAGTGATTCATTTTAATTCACACTTGGAGTAGGCAAACAAGGTGTTTATGGACAGCTTTGATGTCTTAATGGCTACTGATGACTTGTTAAGCAGCCAGAAATACATCCTGTTTCTGAACCCCATGTAAGCAAGTCTTCCACTCCTAACTGTTACAGATGTACTCTATTTCCTCTTTATGGCGATTATAATAACCATTTAACTGTGGTAATTCCACTTTAAGCAGCTATTATACTGGAACAAGGCCTTTTACTAATATTTGGGAATTCAGCTCCCATACCATAGTTTCCCTATTTTGTCTTGTGTTTACCAAACTGAATGCTATTTATGGTGGTGGAGTAACAAGCATCCTGGCTGCTTTTTGTCTGCCTTGGTCTGTGCATATCAGCATTATTGTAGGGAGGAATAAGCTTAGCTGAGGGAATTTTTGTCCCTGTTGCAACAGTTGGTCCTTTTACAATGTTTGAAGAATCGCACCATCAAAATGACTGTTTTGACATGAGAGTAGTGTATCTGGGGAAAACTGATTCAAACAGAAGATATTTCTTGTATGTAATTTATCAAAAAATGCTGTGATTGAACTTCCTTTTTTCTACAGAATATAATAACTTATNCTTTTTAAAAACCTTTTTTAGTTTAATCTGATTTTGAGCTCCAACTCAACTTCAGTCTCAAAAAATAGATATTTCATATTGAGTTATCATTTAGGCATTGCATTTTAGGCAGAGCTGAAAAATATTTCTTTTGGCCTCAAAGCATCTTTTAGGCAGACATCTGGTGGGGGAGAGATCACAGAATCATGGAATAATATTATATAGACTCGAAGGGCACTCCAAAGGCCATCTAGTCCAAACACCTGCTCCAGGTCTAATTAAATCATCTTACTCAGAAACTTGTGTGAGGAAAAAGTTACCGGGGGTGGCTGCAGGATACGTTTATTTCTGTCTCGTTTCCTGGTGGATACTGCATTGTTCACAGGAACAGAAAGGCAAATGAGCTTACTTGCTTGGGGGAAAAAACATTTTCAGAATATAGTGATGAATATTTTCATTGATGAAAAAATATATATCCTAGTTGGTGCCATTCTGACAAGTGGTCCAGTCTGCCCTCAAAATATCATTATACATTAATTGTTTTTTACAGTTTTGAATTTTACAGTTATGTGTTTTACAGCATACTGAATTCTCCTGGGTTTGTATTTGCAGTTTCCTGAATGTGGTTTCTATGGAATGTACGACAAAATCTTGCTCTTCCGCCATGACCCTGCCTCTGAAAACATTCTCCAGTTGGTGAAATCAGCTGCAGATATCCAAGAAGGAGACCTAGTTGAAGTTGTCTTGTCAGGTAACTAACAAACAATGAAAATTACTATCATTCTTTTGCAAATGAAAATATCCAGAGTAGTTTTCTCCCAATTAGATTTTGACCCAGCATAGGTGAGAGTTCATACAACCAAAATTTCCTTTTTCTTGATTCCCTTCTCAGATGTATATAGGCATATTATGCCATTTACTTTTTTTTTCTGTTGCCCTGTATATTTTGTAACAACTCCTTTCGTCCATATTGCTAGTTAAGCAACAGGTTAATAATGTAAATAAGCTTTTTGCTTTATATAGAGTGCCATGAAAATGTCCACTGGAAATTGAGTAATTGCTTTTTCAAAGCCCTGTGTAATTATGCTTGCCAAGAGTGCTCTGACTCTTTATGTTGTTTATTTTTTTAAATTATGAGAGGAAGGGGAGAGCACAATTATGTGACTCAAATGTGGAGGAAGTCTGAGGATGTCATTAGGTGTCAATAGGGCTTGTCAAAAGCTTGGATGTAAGAAGATATGAGCTGTGTGACTAGGAATGATGCAGACTTTGCATGAGTGTGCAATAGAGTGAATGCTGGAACTATAAAGATGTAAAGGTGTTATTTAGCAAGTAAAACTTGGAAGATGGTTGAAGTGCTGCATTTTTGCAGCTGGAACATGAAGTTAGAGCATCTGGAAAGACGCTTAAAAGTACAGAGATGTGTATGCCATATGAAAGTAAAAATTGCAACTGTAGAAGAGTGTAGGGTTAGTGAAAAGAGAGGCCAAGTCCTAATGGATGCTGAAAAGAGAGGAAGTGAGAGTTAGGTCACATAATCTAAGCCAACTGAGCTTTTAAACATAGTTTTCTTGTATAGGACCCCATTTCATATTCTTTGATTAGAACAGGATAAAATGAAATAAGGAATAATGCCTGTCATTCCTGTAAGTCATCATTCATCTTTTCCATATCAGGAAACAGGTTTTTCACCTTCAAAAAGATACCAGTAATCTGAATTTAATATTTCCCACAGAACATAATCACTTCACATCTGTAATTGTGATGCAGTGAAAAATGGTGACAAGAACTTTAGTGCTTTATTTGATATATTGTTTATATGCCTTTGAAGTGTAGATCACATACCTTTTAGTTTGCCAAAACTAGACAAGTAGGTGTTTAAATCTTTAGGAGCAAAGGACAGCCAATGAAACCTCTAATATGTCATGGCCTGACTGATGGCACTATTACAAATGAAAACCTTCAGTTATATTTCTCAAATTAAACACATTTCCTCAATAAACACTTGACAGTATGACTGTCCCCCCCTAAATGAGCTTAAGCTAAATGCAGCAATTAATTTTTGCAGACAATTCCTGTGACATGTAAGGGGGGGAAGTATTCCCAGTTCTGCAACACTTAAGAAGAGAAAGAACTATGCGAACAGTCTGTAATGTTTAGGGAATTATTCAAGCTAATGCAGGCAGATTTTTGTTGAAAAATATTCAGACATGGTTTAAAATTATTACGGATTTTGGCAGTAGTGCATATCAAAGTATCTGTAGATGGATTATCTCTCCTTCTTAATTAAAGGATGAAGTCTATCTAAATACAGGGTCATAAGAAGTCTTTTTCAGGATGTTTAATAATATGCATTGGAAATTTATTTTGAAGGGATTAAAAAAAACCTTCTGAAAACAGAAGAGATTGACCTTTATCCCTACAGTGTATGGTATTGAATGCTTGAGTGGTGGAAGGACAAATGAAATACAATATGTGTTCAGATGCATATGTTGAATGAACTGATTGAAGTGTTTTATTTCTAGCCGTCATTATAGAGATCTAAACAGAATATGCATTCTAAAGTTCTGTAAATTCAAGGTATATTATTGTAATTGTTTTTGAATGTCATGTCTGAAAGAGGCAGTAGAACACATTGTTACTGCTATGGCTTTGCTGCTGAAAACTCCTTGTGCTTTGGGTCAGCATCCCCTGAGGCACTGATATCTGATGTCAAAAGCTGTACTGATCGACTGCATTCATTTTTTATTGCTCAGGTCAATACTGGTCAGAGTAGAGAAAGCTGAACTCTCAGTCCCCTCATTCAGGGTTATACAATCAGTTCATATCCTAGTAGTATGCATTTTCTATTTTTCATTGTAGTTTACTTAAAACCTTATCAAAAAGGCTGGACCACTCGTGATTGTTATTTATTTTCTTACTACACTTATGTTCTTGGTAGTTTAAGGATTAGTAAATATGAGATTTTTCTGGTTAGACCTTATATTATAAGGTCTTGAAAGAGCTGAAATTTATCTACAGAAACTTACAGGTGAGAGGTTTTGCTCACTGTAGCTGAAGCACCTTAGTCCTTTTTAGTGAAGAAAATTGTACCATGCAATATAACTGAAACAGCTTGTGTTAGAGCAAAAGGTTTCTGGTGAAACTCAAGAAATTTACTCAGCTCATGTTGCAGCACCTGCTGGGCTTTTGTATTCCTGATGAACATTGTTCCTTGCATTTTGCATTGGTGCAATACACAGCAGTATTTTATTGGACTGCAAGAATCATGTAATGTGCTGAACAAATGTTGTGTGTGTGTCTGCTGACTCGTCCCGAGGACATAGGCACAGGCTGCTGCAGTCAGCCAGATGAATCGTGGTTCAGTGCCAATATAGATTCTGGCATTTTGGAACTGAAAGGTCAAGCATTGTTATAAGAGTGGGAGCAAAAGTGTATGTTGAGTGTATGAGATTTGGTCAGCTGCAGATTAAAAGCGGAAAAAGGAACTTTTATTATGAATGTGGTAGCCCTAATAAATACAGGTTTAGTTTTACTAGTATTATTTTGTTCCTTTCATTTTATGTATTTTGTAAAATATCTGTTTGAACACTGTATTTATGGGATTCTGATGGTGTTTTTATATTAATATGGGAACACTTGAGAAATGTATTAGAACCAAAAATTTGTACATTGAATACATTTGGTTTATCAGGCTGCACTCCTGGGCATTCATTGAACACTATCACTAATACTCTTCTGGCAGTAACATATAACTCACCATGTTTCTGTTTTCTTAGCTGTGCCTTTTCTATTTCATTTTTTCTTCAAAATATCGGGGAGTTCATCTTGTCTTCAGATGCACAAAGGAGAAAAATTCTTTACTACTACTGGAAATCTCTGCTGAGGTGTTCATTAAATCCAACATCTTCTTAGTTCTATTGCATCTCAGACTGAAAAGGATCTGAATCTTTGGAGAAAGGATTTTATCAAAGTATATTTGTAGGAAGGGCTCCTTTTATTAGAATACCATCAAAAATTACTAGGCAGCCCAAAATCAGGAAGCAAGGTACAGAAGTTGCAGTTAAAGTTTCAGTCAAAGATGGCTGTTGAAGATATTATTTTAAGCTGCCTGTAGATGCAATTGCCACCCTTCATCTATGTGTCTTTGACTTTTTTCAGAATGACTGTATTTGCTGTTTTCCCCTTAAATGGAGGCACAGACTCTATAGAACAAGCTGACAGATGAGAATTGCTGTGGTTCTGTACATCTGTATTCTCTTTTTGAGTTCTGTTTTTTGAGGACTTCAAGGAAACAATTTAGATGTCTTTAGACTTTGTTTTTGCCAGCATAGTTTGTCCTCTTCTGTACCTTGTTCATGAAGTTTATTAAAAACTGCTGTGTAAATTTGCCAAGTCTATTCATGATATAGAGGAAAAAGAATTGTATATTTACAGTTTTAATATGGGTTTGTTTATAAAAATTCTATCTTGTTTTTACTGGGCAAAGTTATTACATTGAGATGTAAGAAGTTTTTGTCTGCTGCTGGAAAGCAGGCAATGAAATGTTAGCATCTTGTGTGAATTAGTGGAATGTACTTCATCTGCTTGCTGTGAGCAGTTGTGCTCAACTTGGCAGGATTCCTGAAGCAAGAAAGTCAAATAGCAGCTATTTTACGTCCCCTTGCTGAGCTGATGAGGGCAGGAATTGATCCACTGCTTTTGTTAAGAAGCTGTTTCTGTTATAATATCACATAGATTGTAGATCACCTGGTTGTTAGATGTGGACCTTTTATTTTGATTCAGTATAGTTTATACTGCCTATGATAAAATATACTGAGCTGAATAAAGCTATGGATAGCTATACAATTACAGTAAATGCCATATATCAACACATTACTGGATTGGAGTGTTAGTTCAACTTGAGATGAAACACTATGATGTTGTATCTCTGAACGTAATTTTGTAGTGCTTACACAGTTGGTCACAGTTTGTGATTTTGCTTTTTTTTTCTCAGTGACTTCATGGCTATGTTAACACACTGTTTTCTGGGGTCTTGAGAAATACAAATGTATTTTTTCTGCCTAAGATGAAATCTTTAACAATTATTTTTCCTCTGTGTCCTTTCAATTTTCTCTAGCTGTCATTTTTCTTATTTCTGTAGAGATTAGGTTAAAGTGGATTGATTTTGTGTCCCTCACTGTTCATTAGTCTAACATTGTTCTTGGGTCATGAATTTCAGGTACATGACTGTGTTTGAAGTTCTCAGGACTGAAAGATTCATTCCTTCTTTGTTTATGTTAGCCTCATTGTCTTTTTTTCCATATATAACTGTGTTAATTGTTACTTTCTGGACAGTGCCTGTGTATGAGAGGTCACTGTTCCACTGCTACCTAATAGATTAAACATCTAGCCTTATACATTTCTAATTGTCTGATTTTTTTGAGAGAATACATTTTCTTTAATGAAATTTTCGGTTCATTTGAGATATTTCACTTGGTGTTCCCGATTTAATGTAAACACTTTCAGCCCAAATGCTCATAAAGAAACTATGCTTTCATGAGAGAACAGGGTGGATGCTGAAATGGATAAATAACTGTTTATGACTTAGGAAACAAAGGGTAGAATTGCATGCTGTTTTCACAGTGGAAGCAGGTTACCAGCAAGGTACTTCAGTTTGTGCTGTTAAAAACATTAATGAATGGTCTGGAAAGCATTACTAGTAAAGTGTCAGGTGTAGCAACAAAACAGAAAATGGCTTATAATGTCACTGCCCTTAAGTCATCTACCTTGGTCACCATATCTGCTTCAGGGAGTGCTGATATTGCTTTGAAAACTCCTCTTTCAAAGGATTCCAGGCTTAGTAGTAGATTTTTGTCTGATCCCGGTATTCTTATGTTTTTGTATTCCTATCACATGATTACACTGAAAAGAGAAATATTTCATGTCACACCACTTTAACAGGCTTCACCTCAGTAAGTTGTGCAGCCAGCTTTCCAAGAAAGATGGAATTGAAGCTGATTAGCTACATTAATTGCAGTTAATACATTAAAAATGCCTATTGACCTCCACAGTGGACCAAATTAAATCTTGATTTTATTTGTATATTACATATATTTTAAAACCTCTTCTGAGTCAAGAAAACCCGAATTCTCCTTAAAATATTCTTAGTTCAGTGAGGCAATTTTTTTACCTTTCTTATTAATTTTTACTCAGCTTTCTTAATATGATACATATTGCATTTACCCTTTAAAAAAAGATTTTAGATACTATCATTTTAACTGAGTTTGACACAATCAACTTCATAACAGTAACTCAATATGTTATTCAAGTATTATACTTCAGCATGATGTCAGCTGATCCTTTCTCAAAAGACTTGAGGTGATGAATGAAACTTGGAGTCTGCAGTATGTGGTCCAATGTTTTAATGCATATTTGTCCATTATTTTATTTATATTTTGCTCATTTAGACTTACAGTGCGATGCTCTCATCTGATTAGCATTTGGAATCAATATAGAAGGGTTATAATTAAAAAGGCATTGATGGAAAAAAGTGCATAATAATAAAAAACATATTTTCACCAAAGGTTAAATCAACTTTGTTTACTGTTTCACAAATTTGTTTACTATTTACATCTATGGTGTGTGAAACTTGGGTATGCTATAAATTATTTCACAGGATGTGTCTTTAATAGCACGTGAGTTTTTCTAAAAGATAGAGTGGCAAAGTCCAAATTTGTTTTTGTGCACCTCATCACTAAAAATCTTCAAGCATATGCCTTCAATATGTGTGTATTTATTTATTTAAAATGTATATATATGTAGCTGAAGTTAAAATATTTTCTTTCTGCACCCCAGTGGATTGTCTTTTGCACACCCAGGGGTGTGTGCACCTCACCTTGGAGACCACTGCTATAGATTCACTTGAAGTTGTATATTAGGGAAAAAAATTAATCTCTTTCTGAATTTTTTTTTCCTAATATTTGGGTAAGAAAAATTCAATTAAATTTTTTTCTATGTTCTTCATGTTCTGCCAGTTGTTTTTGCTACTAACACAGATTTTAATTATAAAACTGCCACCATTCAAAGAATTCTTTTTTCCTCACCAGATGCCATCCCCTTTAATCAAATAATTACCTCCCCAGTTTATTCTCACTAGGTGCAAATTTAAGGGGGAGCAAGTCTTGCTTCAGCTAAGCAGAAAACTCTGTGATTTGTCATATGAGGTTTTGTTAGATTTGTTTAATAGTTTCTTTGACCAGTACGTGCTTGATGAAACATTTGTATCATTGTGTTTGTTAAATAATAGTAGTGGTCTTGGTTAGGGAGTAGCTATAAATGATTGAGCACACTGAAAAATAAAGGGTAACCCACTTGGAATAACTTGCCTATCAGACAACTTATATACACGGTCAACAGTGTATTCTACACTCCTCAGATCTATGTCAGGAAAAAAATCTACTGTTTGGAGAATCTCTCTGCTTTTTTATTATATCTGAGGTTGTGGTCTCAATAACTTGGTGCTTCAGTAGACTTCAAATTAAATATGGCTTATGTAAAAAATGTATCTTTCAATATCACTATTGAACTCATTGAATTTGTTTCTTTTGGCTGACTGCTGGCTTTGATTTTGAAAGAGCAAATAGAAATATACAGTCTCATAGTAATTTCCAATGTTATGTTTGCAGCCCTTTGTGGGAAGATACACATCTTCTTTTAGGAAGTGCTTGAGGTTTGTAGCTAAAAGAGGTCTGAGCTCAAACAAGCAAACCTCCTTCCCTTGGGAATATAACAATTTGGAATGGCAACTAAGGAGAAGGATACTCAGGAACTGCCACAGATTGCAGCCTGCTAGGTTTTATATCTTGATGGCAGTGTGACTCAAGCCTGGAGATATTGTCATTCCAGCTGAAATCTGGCTCACTCTGGCTTTTAAAGAGGCCCCAAGAACGTTTCTGTTAACACAGTTAAGGTGTGACTTGTTGCCAAAATGAAGTTTGGAGAGCTTTCCTGCTTCTTAGGACATGAAGACTCCTATCACTGTAGTTTGGTAGTGCAGAAGGTTATTCTGCAGCAGTTATGTTTGCTTCCTGGTTTGTTTTTTGGTTTTTTTTTTTTGCTTCCTCCTCCTCTTCTTGAGTCCAGTAAACTCTTACTCATTTCCTCTCCAAACAAAACAATTCCACTTTTTTAATCTCTCCTTATATGTAAGTCTCTTCCATATCTCTAGTGGTTTTCCTCATCTGTCACAACTGTTCACAACAACTAAACACAGAATGTCATGTGGGCAATATTAGTATCACCATTTTCTAGTGTTAATTTCTAGTTATTTATGTGGATGGGTGAAATACTGGGTAAACATGTTGTGAGTAGAACACTTCTGTTGTCTTTAGTGAGCAACTAAACATTTTGCTTACATAATTTTGACCTTCTGATCTATGTGGCCAGGCACTGGAGATGTTTCTATGATGAGTCATTATTGAGATTTTGTAAACAATTTTAAAAAATCAACCACAATTCAGAGAAATAATGAATTTATTTCTTCCAGGTTATGTCATCTTGTGCATTTCTTTAGCATTTTTAATTTCCCTTCTCCCTTTTCTAGTGTTATCCTAGAAAGATTCAAGTGGGGCTGAGAAAACAGAATGGTTATATAGAGTCATGCTTCTGTTCCATATCTCTGATGGTCTCATCAAAGATCTGAGACCTTAAAAAAACATTAATAATCAGACAGACACTAAAGCATATTCCAGAAGTGGTCATGTATTTCTAGGATTTGTTGTTTCATTACCTTCTAGAAGCTTCAGGTGAGGCTGTCTGGCATGTAATTCCCTTGGGTCCTCTTTCTCACTCTTCTTGAAGGTAGAAATTACACTTGCTTTCCTCCAGAATTTGGGCATTTCCCCCAATCACCATGATCATAAAAAGATTGTTGAGAGTGGCCTCGCAAGGACATCAGCCAGTGGCCTCAGTACTGCTGGGTGCATCCCATCAGGGCCTGTGGATATCCAATAAAACTACGCAAAAAATCTCAAAACAACCCACCTGTGATGGTATATATTTATGAATTTTCAGGGTAATTCTAAAAGAGATCTAAACTTTTACAGATAGTTAACAGTATAGTTTGTTAAAAATAATTTAATGTATGCAGAGGTGGTTCTTTCATTCCTTACAGAGTTCAACAAAAGGTTGTACTTTTAATTCCATTATACTTTTAACCAGTAGCATTTATTCACCATATAACAAAAAAAAAA
>VZTZ01014979.1:1758195-1777033 GCA_013400955.1 Drymodes brunneopygia | reverse complement strand
CAACAAACCAAAAAAAATCAAGCCAACCTTGTGGACAAGAGCATCTTTACACATGACGTTGGGGTTCTGAGTGAGCCAGGATTTTTGAAGGAATGCCTATGTGTCCAGACCCCAATGCCTTCTCCCTCTCTCCTGTTCAGGGGGGAGCATGCCTATATGGCACAATGCAAAGTGCATGTGTGTTTTCAGCTGTCCTGGGAGACTCCACATGATGTCAGACCCCTGGTGAGCCATCAGCTGGAGCTCTTCTGAGCCTGGACAGCCTTTCTTTTGCACTTCAGTTGGCAAGGCAGAGCATCTTGCCAAGCCTTCACCCTCTTTAGCCCATGCCGGGTGATTTCACAGTGACCCAGCAATTATTCAGACTGGCATGTGGTCAGGTCATGTGTCAGATACATTTATCTCATTTACAAGCAGAAGATTCTCCAATGAATAAATCGGAAAGAAATAATTACCTTCATGGTCCATTTTCCCAACCCCAGGCTCTGTCTCTAAAAAGCACCCGCTGAACATAGTGAGACGCGTTGGCTACAGAAGGAGCAATTTAACAATCATTGTGTGCCCACGCAGACATCACCCCATGATTTTACTTACTGCTAAAGGCAAACAGCAATCTGCTGACCCAACCCTCAGTGAAATCACGTGAGGTTTTCCTATCAACTTAAAATGGAGCTGGACTGAATCCAATAATCTGAACCCATAAAGTTCATCGTTCACAGGCTCTCATCATCACAAGTAAAATGATCCGCCTTTTGGAAGCTGCTTGTTATTTTCTACTCATCAGCCTCAGGGCACATTGATTTCCACAAAGCATATGAAAATAGCAATAGCTACACTATGACATTGCCCAACAAATCTAAGGCTAAAGGAGGCAAAGTTATGTCAGCAATGTTTCTTTGATCCCTCCTTTTTTAAATGAGATTTGCCATACTTCATAAATCCATGGCTAAGTCTGTTTTCTCCTCATTGGTGCATGAATCTCAATTATTAACCTTGAAGACGGTGCAGAGAACATATTTCTTCATCTGTGTATTATCCCATGGGTTATCTTACTTCGTACAAACAAAACAGCAGAAATTTTGATAATTAGATTACACAGCATAAAGATAATTTGTGCTAAATAGCAACTCTGATGAAAGTGTTAAAACATAACTCATTCCCCCAGTCTGTTTTTTCATGCTGAGAATGGCTGGTGAGATCGGTGTAATTGTGATGTCCAGCCCAAATCCCAGTTTTCTGAAGGAAGATGTGTAGGAGCAAACTCCAGTAGCTAACTACATCAGCTAGTCCAATTCAAAAATATTATGATTCCTCCCAAACTGTGCCTGAAGAACAGCAATTTTAAACACAGGAGGAATGCAGGAATAACCTCTAAACTTCGTACACTAAATTATGTCACAGATAAAATAGACCTATAGATTTTACCTTTATGGCAAAAGGCACAATGAAGGATTGGTTTTCTGCTTGACTCTAAGCTGTCTAACTGGACATTTTCAGACTTGACATCTGTCTTGCTTCAATTTCCAGAACCCACCGTGAAACTCTCTGAAGGAAAGTGGGCTCAGAGCAGGATGGCACCTGAATTGGACAAAATCTGCCAGCATCTCCAGCTGCAACCCTGTCCATACTCCCATTCACCTGTGAGATGGAGGTGAGTGCCCTCCAGCCAACTGGAGCTATTCCCAGTAAGCCCAAGTGAAGAGTTCAGTCTGTATATGAAAAGTCTTGTGACCACTAAACACTTCGCCTGTTCCATCATTACACAGAACACAATGCTTAATTAGCTTTTGATTATCACTCCCATTACTGTAAATTAATATTAACAAGTAGCAATGATTCAGCGTTGATGAAATTGGTCCCCTTATCTGGGTAGAATAACAGTACCCAGACACACAGACCAAAAGCCTTACCGTGAAAATTCAGAGTGAACTGACACTGGGAGCTGGAAACCAGCTCTAGTTCCAGGTCCATAGATGGACTTTGCAAAGTCAGCCAAAGCCTCAATGTCTGAGTGTTTATTCTTGCACATGTACGTAAATGTAGATCTCAGTTCTGCAGTTTTAGTCCATCTTGGAGTTACCAAGCATGATGGCATTTCATTGCCAATATAATTTTATAGAGGCACTGGTTGTTAGGACACAGCTTTGTTCACCACAGTTAACCATGCTGTCTCAATTCATCACACACCCGCCAGACCATAAATCTGCTAATTAAAGAGAGACACATCTCCAGCTACAGTGTTTGGACAGCACCTTCCTCCCAGGCACGGATTCAGTGATATTTCCCTCACTGCACTGTGTCAGCTTGATGCTTTCACTGGTCACAGCTAATTAGGACTGAGTGAGCTGTGCTATTGTAGCTCTAAAGCGCTGACGTTATAAGCAGCTCATCCCCAGCACAGGAGGCTGAGAGGAGCCTCCTGAAGGCACAGCAGTCTCCATAGCAGCCTCCCTGCTTCCCTGACCACAGTCACCACTTTATACATCCCCCTTAGAGTCATCCAGGAGCAAAGACAAAGCACAGCTTGGACCAGGCTCAGTTGGTGTCAATTCCAAGACTCATACCCATCTGCTGCAAAGTGCAGTGGATCAGATATGAAAACTTGGTAGGACAGGAGGTCTCTATCTGAACCTTACAGAAGGGACCATTTGACTTGGTCACTGTTGAGCCGTGTGCCATTATCAATACTGAAAGCCTGTGTGAGGACTGCCAGCTTTGCCCAGAAAAGTTCCCTGCTTTTCTGTAATTATATCAGTGATTATAAGAGCCCTTAATGGGGATATTTATAATCTTTGTCTGATCCATCCTCTTTACTCCTTAGCCATTACCACATAAAGATCCTTACTTCTGCACAGGGAATTTATATTCCAACCATGTCAATGCCTCTAATAGTGGCATTGTCTGGTCCTTTATTAGAGGAAAGATTCAAGATCTGTTAAAATGAAGGAAAAGTTCCTATGGGTGTCAATGGTCTTTGTATTAGTATCCCATGAAAACTTTTTCCTCCTAACAAAGCAGAGTAAATTCCCACAGACCAAGCATTATTGAGGCTACCTATTAATACTGAAAAATCAAACATTTAACATTCCTTTCCTTCCCATCTTCTCAGGTGTTGGCACATCAACTTGTTCACTGTGGCAGTGACAAACCCTGGCACTAAGACCACATGCATGTAGTCCACAGCCAAAGGAGAGACAGTGATCCTCTTACAAAAGTCAGGTCATTTCAAAACTTCTCCAGGCATCCCAGAATGTCCTCTTAGTGAGCAATAAAAATTATTCTTTCTTAACATTTGAAAACTTTTAAACTAAAAAGCACTTTTAAATTATCAGCTATTTTGTCCTGAAGTGTGAGGCCATCTTGCAGCTCACACCTTGCATTCATTGTGGTATTTCCCCAAGGATGTGTTGTGCTACCCAGTTTCTCTCCCAGCCAGCAACTTCCCAAACTGACAAACTGTAAGAAAGGCTTCTTCTACAGAATGAAGAATCAATAGCTGTCTACTTGGATAGCCTCAAAAAGTGCTTAACTTTTAATTGAATTCTGGAAAAGAAAATGCAAAGCACAGGAGCTCAAAACAGCATGAAGGCTGCATAATTATCTTTCTCCTTGCAGTTCCTCGTGTAGACTGGAGACTAATTAAACACATGTGCAGGCTACAAAATGATTTGCATTGATATATCTTTTGTCAGTTTGCAAGGGGACGTAAGCAGAAAGAAAGTACCAGCAAGGAAGAGGAGCCACAGCCAGCTGTCTGATACTGTCATTTTCACTGCTACCTTGGCTTTAACTTCAGCCATCTAGAGCAAAGACAAATTAGATTTTGCATCTGCTTTGCAATGAGACAAAGTTCAAGACATTGGTGACTCAGGCTTCTAGAGTGGTATAAATACACATACAAGAGTTCTGAAGCATTTTGATGCTGACTTCATGCACTATACAGATATATTTTTCATTGTAAAGCTACTTACCCCAACATGAGCCATCATATAACACAGAAATAAATTAAAATTAGCATTTGTCTTCCTTCTGGTGCAGAAACACAAAACCAAGTAAAGATTTTAATCTTAAAATCCCTTCTTTATCATTTATCATGTTAACAAACATGATAAAACAGCCATTAAAAAACAGAACTGTTTTTTAATGTAATACTTTTTAATGCCATGCTTTCGTAAAGTATTTCTCCAACATACAAGCCCTATCTCCCTCTTCTCCCTCCTTTCCAGAAGAAAAAAGATCTCAGCCTGTTCACCAGGGCCTTAATTAATTTCTCTTTTCACATCCAAAGTAAAAGCACCTGGCCAGGCTGGCTCTCAGCTGGCAGGATTGATTTAGAACCCAGCAACCATTGCCCTAATAGGAGGCAATATTATTAACTTTAATTCATTCACATCAGCATTGATCAGAAGCAGTTACTGAGTACCAGGAAGACGCTGGGATGTCAGTACATGGCACTCAAGGCCAGTGTAATTACTACAGAAATGAAAGATGCTGTGATCAGTCCAAACAATTGTGTATAATTATAATGGAAAGTTCTGATGTGTGGATTTCAACCCGCATGCAGTGTAGGAAGGCTCTCACATCCAAAGGCTTGTGGTTTCTGTGAGTCTGCAGTCCCCAAAAAATTGTCAGCTACAACATAAACTGTAGCTGGCAAGTACATTTTTAAGGTGATGATGAAAATCTTCAAATTAATTTCCCACCAGTGAAGCACTGCAGGGCAAGAGAAAGGAGACAGCACTGCTCATAAATGGTGCTGCTCCAGGGTGTGTAAATTAAAATGGAACTTTCAGATATGGCTGAAAATTTCAGAGTGTTACTCTGGCAGAATAGTTCAGTGCCACTCTAGGATCCCAAGAGCTCTGGTGGAGCAAGACTGGAAGATTTTGGATGTGTCAGTCTCTCTAAAAGCCATTAAACTTTTAGTTACCCAAAAGCCTGAAATCCCCCATGCAGAGGGATGCCTTCCTGAAAACCTTTGCTGCTGTGAGAAGGGCTGTGGTAGAAGTTGGGATGGGTGAAATCTGCCAGGATAAATTATCCTTTCTCATCTTTATCAGCATTTGCATTCCATCATCATTTTAAAACCTCCAACGTAAATAAACGCACCAGTGAATCCTGTCTCTGGTTCTCCTCCACTTCGCCACTTGTCTTCCTCTGCCGGACATTCCCGCTCTCTCTCCGTGCCTGGGGAAGCACAGGAAGGGTTGTGGGAACGCAGCATAGGTGGATGACTGGATCCTTTTTCTCTCACTCAAATGCTCTCTGGATGAAGCTCCTTTCATCAGCATCACTGTCCCACACCCCAGGAGGAACTTTCTATCGCCGAAGTGCCCCCCTCCCCTTTCCGAACCACTGAAAGCAGGGGGGGCAGCGGTGACGAGAGGGATGGCTGCTCACATGTGTCCTCACCGTGGCAAACGCCACGCTCAGATTCAGCCCAGTGAACACCAGCTGAATACATGTGAGCTGCCTGGGGCCACTAGAGGTCATAAACTATTCCAGAGCTGTCCGGGAGTGGTTCTCATTTCAGGTGTCCCCAAGCACAGCTGCCCCTGAGAGGTGCCCTGCTTGCCCAGCCCTCATAGCCCAACTCCCGTGGGATGCGCAGCTCCTGCCAGCGCGTCCGGGGCCGCCGCCAGTCCCCATAGCGCGGCCAATGCTGCCACCCTAATGCAAAGCAAAGAATAATCTGCACCAGGCAGCAGCAGAGAGCCCCCGTCCCTGCGCTGAGTGCCCTCAGGGAACCAAGCTGAGGGCATGGCTGGAGGGTATTTTGTCCGCTCGTTTGCAGAGATTTAAGAATAGGCATCGGCAGCCTCCTGCAAGGCACGGGAGTTTCTCGGAAAGGCATCCCAGGCTGGGAAAAGAAGTGATGCACAGTGTTAGAGGTACAGGCCTGGCTGATGGGGAGCAGGGAGAAGAGAGGCCCTTCTCAGCCCCTGAGTGGTCAAATAAAAAATTCTTAATTTCTTACATGCTCTTTCCCACAGTCTTACGATGTGAAAAATCGTTGAAGAGAAACCTTCAAAGCGTATCTGGCAGAGCGTTAAACTGATGGGAAAAGACCACTGTCATTTTTTATCCACCCTAAGTCATTAGGTATCATGATTTTTTTGTTAAAAAAAAAAGCCTAGAAATACGCAGAACAGCTGAGATAGATGCTGTTGCCTGTAAGTTAAATATTTTGTCTCTGCGAGCGTCTCGGTAATTGGTGCCCGGAGCAGCGGGGAGGCACAAGGCAATGCTGACATCTACTGTCGGCAGCCCCGAACCGCCCGCGCCTCCAGCGCCCGGGAATCCCGGCTCCAGCCGGGACCAAGCACACGCATCAGTAAACCAAGGAAATAAAACCCCGGCCGTGATGCCACGACCCCAGAGAACGAATTATCTGAAGCGCAAGTATTTATAGAAGGGTATATTGCACTGCTCTCGATTTTGTTACTGGGCTAAGGCACCTTCGAAGTACATGCTCTCAGAGCAGGTAAACATTAGCTTTCTTTAGGACACCCACAGGACTTTGGTGCATTAGTCCACTCCCCCTTCTGGATTTATTTTCTCTATTAGGTTGTACACTGTTCCTTTCATCCAATTAGTACTAAAATATTCCCCTTTTTTTCATCGTGGTGCAGATAGAAAACATGTTTTATTCCCTGCAGCAAGAAAGAATAAACTGCCAAAAAAAGCCCTGAAGATTACAAATGAAGCTTATAAAGGTGTTTATACTTCTGGTACAGTGCTTGATACTTGTTATTATAGTGCTATAATAGCAGCAAGTGGCATCCAGGAATCCCTGGTATTGCACCTTACAGGAACCACCAATGGGGGGAGGAATAAACCTAGGAGCTGCAAACCAACTGTAAAACTGAGAGGCACTGGGAATTAACAGAAGCAGAGAGATTGTGTATGGCTGTGCATCTGCTAGGGAGAATAAGCAGCATCCACCCCTTCCATGCACAGCAAAGCAGGCAAAGTGGCTTTCAGCTATGTGTCAAAAGGTTGTAAAAGTTTATTGCAAGATGAGCCCCCTCCTACTTATATCTTAGTGGAGCAGTCTAATTAGAAGCAATTAATTTACTTATAAAGTGGTATTACAACCATTCCTGATGGCATCTCCTCGACTCACTGTGCACAACAAGCAGCTATTGTTGCAAAGTAGGACAGACATTGGAAAAGATCCCGCTATTTCTGACATATCAAAAGTCACTTGAAAATAAAAGAAGCTTGGGGCTTGTCTTTCCTCTCCCATCCTTATCTATATTCAGTGCTGGTATGCACGAAGCCCAGCTGGGGAGCACTGGCACAAAACTCTGTAAGATCAACACCCCACGAGCATTTTAACTAAAATACAAGGTGACTTTGAACAGGGGTGGTGGCTTTGCTGTAACTGGCGGGGAGAGTAGCTGTAGCTGGGCTGGTCAGAATTTGTCTGTTGGAAGAGTTCATCAAGAGAAACTCCTCAGACAGGCTGGTAGCAGTGGTGGAGTCTCTGGTATGTTGGAAAGCTTGAGCTGACCCCCTTCTGCTGCTCAATTAGGGCTCAAAACTCTTTCCTGCTTCCTCTTTTGTTGGTTAATTTAGAGGATTAGCATTTTCTCCCTGCTTCAACAAGGCTGTGCTCCCTTGAATAAGAAAGCGGGGAACCTTGGAAAAAAAGCTCCCCTTTTTCAAGATAGGAAAGTGGTGTCTAGCTACACTATTGTCTTTCCTTGTGTTTATATTCCAACACCATCTGCCCCTTCCAATGTGTTTTCTGTATACATGTACCACAAAGGGTTGTTTGTTTGTTGGATGAGTGGGGTCATGGTGCTGTCAGTGCTCCAGCTGTATATCCTGGTTGGTTCTGACTGTCTCCTTGCAGGAGCTCACAGGTTCCCTCTGCACAGGAGTAAAATGGCTTCTGTGTTAATGCTTGTTTTTATTAAGAAAACATTTGTAGACCCTCAGTAGGGAGGAGAACTTTGTGGTGTGGGTACTGAGCACAAATCGGTCCCATGCAGGTTGGAGGCAGGAGGAGGAAGGACTTCATGAGACAGCAAGGTGGGGGACAGGAGTCTGAGCCACCCCTCAGCAGTGGGGACCTGAGCTGACACCTTGTCATCTTGGCAGAAGCACTTTGGGGATAAAAGGGGTCTGGACGGTTCCCAGGAAGCTCCAGCCCTTTCCCTGCAGCACAGGAGGTCCCACCTGCAAGCCCTAAGTTGGGGGAGGCTATGGCCAGTTTGAAAAAGCTGTTTTGAGGGAGATGCCATGCTTTCTAACACAGTAACAAAATAAAACATCTCTGTGTCTAAAGGGAAAGGAGAAGTCACTGTTCTTGTGCCCTGGCTCAGAGCATTCAGCCCTACCTGTGTGCCAGGGCACTAAAACCAGCAGAGCAGAGAGCAGGGCTGGCTGCTCTGGGGCAGGGACCCCCTTGGGGCTTGGGGGGTGCCCACAGCTGGCACCTTCCAGCTGAAGGGAACTATTTTGAAGCAACAACATAATCCCACTCTCTTTTTTCCAGGAGATGAGGTAATGAACATCTTTAGTGCTTAAAGGTGCTGTGAGAAGCTGCAGGGCATGTGTGAATGCCAACATTTTATAGAAGGGGTGGTTTTACTGCCAGAAGACTTTAAAAAAAATCCTTGCAGTTTATATTAATAAGACTGGATGTTATTGTGTGTCAGGAGTTATTGTGATTTATAAAGTACTCCTTAGATGATGTGTAATGAAAACCCTTGGCTTTCGGTCCCAGTCACTAACGGGAGATGATAGCAGCTTTAGCTGCAATAGCCAATTTGACCTGGAACCTTCTATCACTTTTTAATGATGCTTTAGTGCTGCCTTTTGCTTTCACCTGAGTTTAGGGTAGTGTCAACTTTCATAAAGTGAAAAAATAGCAGAATCCTTTTAGGAAAAAAAAACAACTGTTAAGGGGGAGAACTGCACTTCTTGGTATTAATGTCCCAAACAGCTCTGTAAGTGCAGGCCCTCATTGTGCACTGCTGCAGAGTTGGTCCTTTAATAACATGCTGTCTGCTCTTCCCAAGCCTCTCATTCAGGATTGTTACTCTTCTCTTGAGGATTTCACACATCTTAGAGATGACAAAAACATAACAGGGGGAAAAGGGGTGGAGATGAGTGTAAGTAGATGAGTGGGTCCACAGCTAGGAAATTGTTCCTGTGTGTGCTTCTTGAAAAGAAAAAAAACCAAAACTAAACTGTATTAAACCCCCCACAAACCTATGTTTGACATCAAGAGGGTACTGCTCTCTTCTAGTGGAGAAGAGACTCTTTCAGAAGGGGACTCCTAAGGACCATGCAGTACTATTCTTTGCCCCAAAAGCATATGTGTATTTATATAAATTTTAAGAAGCAACAGGCACGGGGCTCTTTTGCTACTTCTGTGTTGTGTTGTGCTTTAAAGGAGTAGGTAAGGTGTGAATACAGGTTGATAACTGGACATCACCATCCTGTCATAACACAACCTAGTGCAGAACTTCTGACCTGTGCCTCATCTTTGCAAGATGAGCTGTTTATTTATAGTCCTATGACATCCCCAGCGCTGGAGCAAGAGGGAATTCCTGGAAAGGCAAAGAGCTTTGGCAAACTCCCCCGGGGAAAGGTGTCAGAAATGGCCTCACTCTGAGCAAAGCCCAGGACACAGTGGCACTGCTCTGGCTCCATAGGGCAGCAGGGGGAGGTTTGGAGGTTTCAGTAACAATTTAATTAATCCAAAGCAACCAGTGCATCCTGCAGGGCTAAATGCAGCAGAGCTGCTGGGAATCTCCCTGCAGAGCTGGGGTTTTTTGCTGTGCATGCTGCATGTGGATGTAGGGCTGCTGCTCCAGCAGAATCCCTGCCCTTGCCTCTCCCAAGTCCACTGGGGCAGTCTGTGAGCTGGCTGCTGGAAACAAGTGCAATAGCACCCTTTCCCAGGGGTAAGGAAAGGGTAAGGTCCCCACCTAGGGGACTGAAAAATTTCTCATAAATACTCAGAAATGTGGTCATTTTTTGGCAGTGAAGATGGGTGATGTCACTTGATCTGGTTTGGACCTTTTCAGGCTGGCCCCATCCTGCCTCACTGGGCATGGAAAAAGCTCCTATCAGGCTCTTGTTGGATTTTCACACCTACAAAACCCCATGAGCTGTTTTACTGGCAGCTGGGACATGTGGGAGGGCTGGAAAAAACTGTCTGAATGGAATTGCTACTGGATAAATTGTAATTGTGCTTGGCAATCCGGTCTTTTAGGTTGTGCTTTCTTTATAACTAAACACAATACTAGGTCCAAGGCAGAAGTATGATGTAAAAGGAAAATAAAAATCAAATACACGTAACTTTGGGTGATGAATAATGCCATCCTTCTTTGAGATGCAAAGGCACATCAGGAAAATGGCAAGGAATAGTCTTCTGTAGAACCAGCATAGCAGCCACCAGAGCCAAGTACAAGGGATGGTACAATTGCCTTAGAGAATGGCAAATATTTTAGAGAGCCTCCCTCTGAAATGCAGGTGGAAAATGACCACAGATCCTTCCAGGAGACTTAATTGTCCTTGCCAGCAAGGCTCATTATCCATACATAAACATATGTGCTGCCTCTCAACAGCAAAGTGCAGTTTTTTCAAGAGAGTATTTTAAATCTGAACTGCTTGAGTGTCAAATTGGTTCAGTCTGGCTTCATTTTAATTACAGCAGCCATTGGATCATGCTGGTGGGTGAGGGAAGATGTGCTACTTCTGTAGGCAAAGGAAGATATGTTTGCAAAATTACTGCCCATAAAACATTGCTCTGTCTTTCAGCATCACCACGAGAGTGAGGATGGAGGCCAGCAATGAGCCTTAGTGCCTGTTCCAGGGGGGTTTTGCTCTGGGCCTCAGCCAGGGTTACCTTCTTAAGAGAGTGCTGCTTCTTGTTGATGGAAACTGTGGGAAGTGAGAGCTGGACCTTGGGTCTGTTGCCCAACAGCACCTGCAGTCCCTTGTACCAGAGCAGGCACGTGGAAAACACAACCGGTTAGACCAATAAAGGTGTTTAATCCTCCTTCTGTGTTTGTATGAGGCACTGGAGAGCAGAGCCCTAGGGAAGTAGGCAATTTCCTGCAGGTATTTAACAAGGTGTGGCAGGAAAATGAGGAGAGGGCAGTACCTCTGGAGGCAGAATTAGCAATGAAGGGGCTTTCTCCCCTCAGGCCCCATTTATAACCACTTCACTGGTGATGAAGGTGAGGCCCAGGTACTTCAAAGCATGTGTGATGTTAAGAATGGGCTCAGAAAGTGCTGCTTTTGAAGTGTGACTTGAGAATAGTGGGTTGGGCTTGGGACAAAAGGGGTGAGTTTCCTGACAACTGGAACAATTTGGGTGGAAGGAGGGAGAGGATTTTTTTTTTTCTAAGGTATTGTTCCAATGCTAACCTGCAGACCTGTTCCCATCTCCTCAGCTTGGCCAGGCTTCTCAAATAATAGTTAACTGTGGTAGCAATCAAACTGCTGGATATTCTAGTGGGTGAAGTAGAATGGAAAGGTGCCAGGACGCAGGGGCTGTCAGACAGTGCTGGATGAGGAGGATTATAACAGGGTGGTGTTTACTCTCCTGGGAATGAACCATGGGCAGGAGTGAAACCCATTTTGGGTGGGCTTGGCTGGGACACAATACCCCCAGCTTTCAGAGCTCAGCAATGCTGCTCTTCACAGAAAATGAAATAAAATCACTGTGGTTGCTTTATACGTGCCCCAACCCTTGGTGAAGGACCTTGGGGACCCCACCACTGCAGTTGGCAAAGTTGCAGACTTTGCAAGCATTATTGTTGGGGTGTCTTCCTTCTTCAAATAGCCAACTCATTACATCTAAATGTGGGGTTTTAGGGATGCTGAAAGCCTTTTAGAAGTTCCTCTATCCTTGTACTGCAAACTTAGCAGCAAAACCTTTGAGAATGCAGTAATGGAAACCTGATGCCTGCAGCAATTCTCTCTGAGCTCATATCATTTGTGAATAAAGGTTAATAAGGTTTGAAACTCTTAAAACTCGGTTCAGTCTACCATCCTTAGGCTAAACAAAACAAACCACTACCAAAAAACCAACCCACCCTCTACGTATTAATTCAGGAAAACAAGTAGCAGGTTTTGTCCCATCCACTATCAAGAGCAGCAAACCAAAGTGTACAGCCCAGCCCAGGCATTAAAACCATAACCAACAAAGCCAAATTATAACTGACCAAGCAGTAACAGATGAAAAACAAGACCTGACAGTCCATCCTCATCTCCAACTCTCTTCTTGCCAGTGTCAGTGTTTAGGGCTCTCATTCTTGCTGTTTTCAGCCAGAGGTGCTTAGCTTCCACTTTTTTCTACCTCCCCACTGCAATGAGCTTTTACTCACAAGACAGGAGTTTTCCAGCTCCAGTGGCACAATTAGAAAGCAGGGTGTTTTTCCCAGATGGAGGCTGAAATCCCAAACACAAGCAATGATAATGCATTGAACCCACTGGGGACAAAGCAATCACAAAAACACCCAACGTGTTTCTAGCTCACTCCTCATAAGTAAGACCTGGAAAACAGCACAAGCCTTCAATAAAAGTCCTCTGTGCAAGGCAAGGAATATCTGAGCCCTGCTGGCTAATTCCTGCTCCTATGGAAGAGTGGTGACTGCAGCCTCCCAGGACAGCTGTAGCTGGAAAGAGTTTGGGGGGACAAGAGGGGATGTGGAGCTAGAGGAGCATCTGAGGTTGAGGGGTGCTGCCAATGTCTTGCCCTTGTTTGGATTCCAAAACTCCCAGTATACAGGCTTTTGCCCCTGTATTCAAAATTCATGAGCCAAATCCTGCTGAAACTAGGTCAGTGGTTTTAAAGAAAAATCACCCCAAACTGGGACTTTTCATTGATCTGTTTGTTTTCCGTCGGGGTCTTTGAGCCTGCTGAGTGTTGCTGAAGTAGGGCTTTCCATAACAATGAGAGGTACACATTTGCCTCTAAAAAAAGCCCTCTGAAATCCCTTGGGGTGCTGACAAAATGCCTGGTGTTGGAGAGGCTTTGGGATTTGGCTGCAGCTGAAGGTGGTTGCATTAACAGCTTCCAATTACCAGCAGCTGCAACCTGAGGTGTGGGGTTTGTTAAGAGAGCAGGGGCTTTGGTTTAAGGGTCCCCTGCATCCCACTTTAGTGTGTCCTGAGTGAAGGAGGGAGAAGTTTGAGTTCTTGGCTGTGGAGGTGTTTGATGGGCTCTGTTGTGTTTGTCCTTTGGGGAGCTGGGAGGTCTGTTCTCCTGTGCTGGTGTTGCAAGCCTAGCACTGAGTGTAACTCCACAGCACGTGGGGTCTGTCTCTTCCAATGTGACCTGAGTCTTAACTTCATCCTCTAGGAGTGAATAGTAATAATAAGTACAATAAAATTCCTTTTTTGTCATAGACTGGCTTTTCCTCCTGCCTTGCTTGTTTCAAAAGAAATAACACCAAGGTCATGATTCCATGGACTTGCCCCCTGTGCTCAGCTTTCTGCAGCAGAACACTTGCAGAGCCCAATCTCAGAGCAGTCCCAGTCCTGGTAGGAAAGCCTCACGTATGTTAATAAGGTCATTAAAGATCCTAAACCTTCCCCAGCCTTGTGCTGTGGTGATTGACCTTCTGAGAAACTCACTTGGAGCCTCTGAAATGACTGGAGTCTCCCACTGAGTGTCAATCAGAGGGAGCAGCTCTATGATGAGGTGGGGCCTATCAGGATGTCAACAAGTAAATTGGACTGCTGGCCAAACTGTCAGAGCTTGGGTCAGAGCTCAGCTGGGTGACAACCAGGCACTGCTATTATTATGGAAAATACCATGTCTGAGATGATATCCCCGTGGCCCTGTTCCCCCAGGTGCTGTACACACCAAAAACTATCTACTTGGAGGCTCTTTGTGCCTAGCAAGACTGCATGGGGAGGAAGGGAATTGTTCCAGGTTATGTCTCTGCTCAGGACAGAGCAAAGGCTGGGCATGGGCTATGCCAGTTGTCCTAGCAGAACTTGCTTGTAGCTCCTGCAACAGAAGCAGCTAGAAAAATAACCTACAGTTTCACTTTTCTCCTCTCCTTGGTCACTTTTCCATTTCCCAGAGGACTTAGGCTGCCCAGAGAAGCTGTGGCTGCCCAATCCCTGGAAGTGTCCAAGGCCAGGCTGGACAGGGCTTGGAGCAACCTGGGATAGTGGAAGGTATCCCTGCCATGGCAGGGGGTGGAACAAGATGAGCTTTAAGGTCCCTTCCAACCCAAACCATCCTGGGATTCTCTGACATCCCCTGAAAATACCAGTTCTCTAGTGTTAGTGCAGGTGGGGCAAGCTGGCTTCAGCATTTGGTGTCATCCCTCCAAACCCATCCTGTGTGCCAGCTGCTTCCCTGCTCCCCTCCCACACACCTTCCCAGGGAGCACAGGCTGCAGCCTCCTCCAGCTGTGCTGCCCAAAAAGCCTTTGCCCATGGCTTGCATACAAATTGCTGCCATTGATGGGGTTTTTTTCCCCCTTAGCTGAATTATTGTGAGAATTTCAATTTAGTAAGAGAAGAGCCTCAAAAGTGTTAGCTTCTGTGTCCGGGGAGAGAGATTGCTGCTTTTAAGGTTTTCCTGGAAAGTGCAGGTGGCAGAAGGAAAGAACGTGCACCCGAGGCCAGCAGCTGGCACAGCAGCCTCCTGCTTGCCTCCTCTCTGCCATTTTTGGGATGCTCAGGTGCTGTTTCAGGGCACACCAACAAATTTTTCACTGCCAGCAAGCCTGCAAGGAAAGGCTGCTCTGCGTGGGTGATTAATTTATTTTCTTGCCTTTTTTTTTTTCCTTTCCCACCCCAGCCAGAGCCTTGGCACAACTTGTGGCTCTCCTACGTTGCCATCTGATGGCAGCAGACACCTTGTGTGGTGCTTGGCACCCTCAGGATGGCACCTCGGGCATGGCTGTGGGTGAGGAATGTGAAGCGCCTGCCCTGCCCTAGGGATGCAGCAGCCCTGGATTCATGTCTGATATCCCACCTGGGGCTCCTTCCCCCTGGGCCCTAATCAGGAGCTCCTCTCTGCAGAGGAGAGAGCAGGAAAAGGAAAACCAAAATTCTGGTTTCTGCAAGATGCACCGTACATGCACCAGCTTGCTTTTAGTGACTGCAGGGGGATACCAGCATTGTTTTACCTCTTATTTTTGAGGCCAGGCAGAGCTCACTCCTTATTTATCATTGCAAATGCACAACATCCAGCTCTTCCCCTCTTCCCTTAAAGAAATTGCTTTAAAAATAATCTTTTTTTTTTTTCCTTTTAACTGAAGGAGGCTCTTTTGTCACTCAAACATACTTGTTGGTTAGCTGCATGCGTGTGTGCTTCTGAATTTGCTTAGAGGGCTGTGATAATCCTTAAATCTGCATTTAAGCCAGCCTGGTCTCCCCATCCTGTCTGCTGCGGGCAGCTTGTGGCAGCCTGAAGTTTAAACGGCTAGGGGCATTTAGGGATGGGCCATTACCACACTTAAATGTTTCTCCTAAATGCTAGAAAAGGTCTCAGCAGGGGGAAAAAACATGTTTGCATGCTTAATTAACTGACCAAGATAATTAATACATGCCCAGCTCCAGGCCTGCAGGGAGGGCACCAGAGTCAATGGATCTAGCTGTTACTTAACAGTGCAAAAGCTTTACTGCTTCAGTGAGGTTGGACATGGAGTGGCCTAATGTCTCTTATAGCTGAAATATTTGGAAAAAGCCATCCCAGCTTTGCTGGAGCATCAGGAATCAGTGGATTTTTTTTTTTATTCCTGGTCAGAGGAGGCTGCCTGCACGGGGGAGAGCTTGCTCCTGCTTGGCCCCACATGCCTGGGGCAGTGGATGGGGATGCTGAGCTTCTCCAGGTGCCTTTAGGAAAGTGCTGCTGGCTCAGGATCTGCCAAGCCTTCCCTGTGGGTAGACTGGAGGTGAAAAACAAGCAGGTTTGTTCCACACTGAACATGCCCACGTCTTGTCACACAAATGTGCAGCACGGATGAAAACAAAAAACAAGCTACAGATGGACACTGGCAACCTGTCGCTAAGCACAAGCCTCTAAATTCAAAATAAACATAATGCAGCAGCTCAGTGTGGTCTCAATGGGATCCACGGATTTCCATCATGGATACTGTGATGTCCTGATCCTTGTTTGCACCTGGGACTGGATTTCAATTCAGATTTCATCAGCGTGTGAAATAAATTCCTGAATGAGTCATAAAGCTTTGTATGGGTTATTGGCTCCATAGGGGAATGTCCAGGTGCTGATGAGGGGGAAGGCCCTTGGGAATCCCTGGAAGCTTGGCCGGAGTTGGCTCCTGAAGGTGCCTGGATCTGTCCTGAGACTTGCAGATGCTGCTTAGGTCATCCAAGAGAAGTTTCTTCAGTCTTAGTAGACACTTACAACAAAGACATCACAGCTTCAAGAGCCTTCAAATGGATTATTCCCATGCCTGTGTCCCCCTGCTGTTCAGCAGTTTTCCCTTAATGCCCCTCCTTGCTCTCTGTTGCTGCAGGTGGCACCTCCTGCATGCCCTGTCCCACAGGCAAGCCCAGAGAGGAGACAGCTCTCCCCAGGAGGTCTGACAGGCTGCACACAACAGAAACAGCCTAAGGAAGCCGTGCAAATGTTGTTTTCCTTATTTCTGGAGGGCAGGAGCTGAGGCAGCAAAGGCATTTCTCTGGAATTGCAGTTCCTCTGGGCTGCCTCCCATGCACAAGTTTCTCTGGAGGCACTTCTGACTTAATTCCAGCTGCCAAGGCTTTCTTCTCGTACCCAAGGAGATAAGAGCAGCTGCACTTGGCCAGACCCAAGCTCCCTCTTGCCTAGTAATTTGTCTTTGGCTGAGATCAGACATGGCTGAGGAGGCAAAAGCAGGCACGTTTCCTCACCTGACCTCCCCATCAGCCACACATCACCTGCCCATGGCTGCCAGAGCACCAAAAACCCAGTGCCTGCCTCTCCTTGGAAAGGGCTCCCAAATGGGCACAGGAAAATCAAGGGCCAAGTAGCTTTGGTGGAGGCCCTGTGAAGCTCACTGAGCTCTGAGTAATTAATTGTGTGGCACGTGGATCTGTGTGTGTGCCTGAGTAATTAACTGAAGTCAAACACATGCTCTTCGAGTCTTACATGCTGTGGTTAAGGCAGAAATGAAGAAGTGAAGATGACCGTCAAAATGAATTATTTCTCTATTAGCAAGGCTCAGGGACATCTCTCAGCTGTGTAATTAATTTTAATTGTGAGTGAGTGACTCCTGTCAGGGCTTCCACTGAGGTACTGCCTCTCTCTCCCACAAGGAAGACCATAACTACTCCTGTATCAGAAGGTCTATGGAGAGTGAAGATTTTTTCATGTTTGAAAATTTTCCGGCTGATGGAAACGGAGAAGCTCCTGCTGAGAATGTCCCTCTTCACCGAGTGTCTGGAGGGACCTCTGCAAGTCAGAGAGGAGCACAGTGTCTTGTCCTTGGGTTTGCACAACAAGAGACAGAAAACAGAATTAATGCTCTGGTCCCTCAAACCTTTTTCTTCTCAGAGGCCATGACTGACACCGGCCACCCCCTGGTGAGATGTGAGGACCCTGTAGGTGTTCACCCTTCTTCACAGGCACCTCACTTGGATCAGCTGGGTTTATTGCCCTATCTCTGCTCCTTTGGGTGGTGTGCAGCCTCCAGCCACGCCAGGGAGTCTCTCGAGTACAGTAACACATGCACAGAGAGCAAGTCACAGCAGAGGGAGGAGCAGAGGCCACAGAAGGACTTTACCCTGCTCTTCTTGCTGCCACGAAGTTGCTGAAATTCCTGGACAATGACAGCAGCAGCAGCTGGAGAGCTTTCCCTGCCATTAAAGGGTGCATTGTTTCTGTTCTCCCCAGCACTACCAGGGGTCCTCTGAGGTCTTCATCAGATGAGTTACCCATGGCTAAACCTGGTGAAGGAGATGCTCACGAGTGCAGCACAGCTACACATGGGCTTGGGGAATGTCAGGATGGGAAACTTGGAGCAAGGCAGGTCCTGCACTCTTTGTTGTCAGTCAGGTAAAACTTTCTGAGTGACACACACAGTTTTTAGGTATTTGCATAGTTAAACTTAAAATGTGCTTAAAAGGGCGAAGTGCTAAGGCACAAAGAGTTAGAAAGTATAACCTTTATAATTACCCTTATGGAGAAAATATTTACACTGTCTTAGCTTTCATTTGCTGCTGAAATACCTTCTAGTGGCATGGAAAAAAAAACAAAAACCAAACCCAAACTATGCTGTGTTTTAATTGCAGCCTGGCTTTTGATCAGATGTGTATTTTGAAGGGAAAAAAAAAAAAGAGGAGAGAGAGAAAAATGTGGCTTTGTGTGTATTCTGTGTTACATTATTATTCAGTAAGCCTTAAACCACAAAAGCTCCTACGGGAAGATTCATTATCACATTAAGTACGAAATAGGGAGGGGATGCCTTGCTGGCAGCCGCAGACAATATGTTGCTTTTTTACTTTGTTTGGGTTGATCCCCCCCCTCCCCTCTGGGGGCTGGTGTTCCTAGAGAAACAGTTTAAGACATAGTTGCATGGGAAAAAANAGTTGCATGAAAAAAAAAAAAAGAAAAAAAGAAAAAAAAAACACCCTAAAAACCAAACTCAACCAAAAAAAAGAGAAGAAAGGCAGACGGAGGCAAGTGACCGCAGTGCAAAGCGCTGGAGGTTTCTAACGGCTCCCTCCGACTTCAAACACCTCCCCAGGCTGCAGAGAGCCCTCGCCCTGCGGCATCCAGCCTGGCAAGCACCGCCCGAGAGACACCCCGCGGGGCCGGCATCCCCCCACGGGCCCGGCATCCCCCCATGGGCCCGGCATCCCCCCGCGGGCCCGGCATCCCCCCATGGGCCCGGCATCC
>VZTZ01014979.1:1734340-1757963 GCA_013400955.1 Drymodes brunneopygia | reverse complement strand
CCAAGGACCGGCATCCCCCCAAGGGCCGGCATCCCCCCAAGGACCGGCATCCCCTGTTCCCCCCGGAGCTGGGGGATTCTTTCCAGCCCCGGCCATCCCGGCCCTCTCTACTCCTTTCCAATGTTGTTTTCTCTCCCCTGGTGCTTTCCCCTCTGGAAGCTTCTCTTTCTTCCCCCGGGGAGCTGTGGGGTGACAGGAAAGGCAGTGGTACAGCTCTGTCAGGGAAAGGACCTTCTGGAAACAACCAAGATCTCCTAGTTGCAAGAAATGGGGAAGTAAGTGTTTTCCTCCCTTAATCACTGATTTACAGTGGCTCAGCTTTTGGGTGACTGATCTGAGCCAGCAGTGGGGGAAAAAAAGAGTGGAGATTTTGGAAAAAGCTCAACACCTGTCTTCCGACAGGAGGCAGGTTTCAGGCATATCTTATGGGATGCTCACTAATGAATAGCCTGGCAAGCAGGGTTTCTTTTTAAATAACAGTGTAGGCCGTCTTCTCATACTGATGATACACTTAAAAAAGAAGATATTAAAGCCCATTTATTCTGCTTTGAAAACTAAAATCCTTGCAACAGAGGCCCGGCTTGGATTGTTCTTTTGGTTACAAACCCCATTCTTCCTGCAAGGGAATTCTGCAGTTTCAAGACTGACTGGTTCCCTAATTTGTGTCTTTTAAAAAAACAAAACCAAAGATGCATCACTTGAGCATTATATTTTATTGATGTTACTGTAAAATACATATTTGCTTGCATTCCTAATTGGGGAAGCACAGATGGCAGTGGCTTCTGCTGGAGTGATACACTCTTTAAAATATCTGGTAACATTACAACAAAGTGTAGTCATTAAAATAAGTGTCTGTGTGTGCTGCAGGATTTTCATTCTTAGGAGCAAAGCTCTCCCCTGCTTTAAGAAGGGAAGGCTTGGTTTAACCCGTGCCTGGGCTGGTACCTGGCATGGTGGAATAAATCTGGCACAGTGGGATAAATCCAGCATGGTTCACCTGATTGTGGTGCTGCCAAAACCACTTGCTTGAGGGCAAATTTATTCTTCCTGCATGAAGGTGTTCATAAGGGAGTGATGTGTCCCACAGGATCTGGAGTTGGTAGAAGCCATAAATGAATTTATTTTGGTGTCGTGTGTGCAACAGAAGGGTAGCTGAGGAGCAGCCACTGGCTCCTGGAAAATGCAGTGGTGCTTAGGGTGTCTTGAGGGCTTGGCCCTTGGAAGGATAGTGCTCTTCTGGAAGGAAAAATAAGAAAAACTAAGAGAAAAGCAAACAAACAAAAAAAAGAGGTAGCATTGGATTGTTCATCTTCAGAAGACTATTTTAATTTTCTTATCCAAATCAAACTGTTGTGAGCAACCACAGAGCAAGTGAGCAGCGTTTTCCAGAGCAATTCCAATGTGTTGGCAGCAAGCAGTGAGCATGGATGGAGAGGGAGGGAGGGAGAAGCTCTTTCAGTAGTTTCATTTTAAAAGCAGCTTTGTGGTGAAGCTGCCAGGTGCCCTCTGTGCTTTGACGTGCTCTTCTCCCCTGCTGCAGCTTTGCCACTGACACCTCAGTCCCTGCCCTTTGGGCACAGCTCTGCAGCATCACTTTTGGACCACACCAGTGCCCTGATTCCTTCCCTTGTGTTAGGAGGGTTAAAATGCCAACAGCTCCTGGAGGACTTGGGTTCTCTTAGCTCTGTTTTCCAAAGCTGCACTCCAGCCAAGCATTCCCAGGCATTCCTGACGTTAGGAGTTTTGCAGAGGCTCATCCTGTGCCCGGATTCCCATTGCAGCAGCCTCATCCTGCTTGGCCACACACCTGGAGGCAGCAGCTCCTTTGCTTTTAATTAGCAGCCTTAAGTACCCAGCTTGCAGAGCCCTGTGGTTACCAGGGCCTCCCTGTTGTGGTTTGCTGTGGAAATTAAGGTTGGCTGTAAAAATCCAGGCCTTTGGCGCAAAAGGGAGTGAGCAACATGATAGCAAGGTATGGAGACCATACATCACCTACCTCTCCTGCCTGCTCTGCTCCCTGTTTCTGGAGGGGAAAATGCTGCCATGGGATGGTACAGTATGGGTATAGGGTCATTGTGTGCCTTCTCATGGCAAGCTTGCCCTTTGTTGGGTGGTAGCAGGATTGAATAAGCCATAGGGAATGCCATGGATGTAAATACATCTCATTGTTTAACACTAAGTGTGATTTGCTGATGAGTAGTTTTGGTTTTTCCCCCCTACTATTAGTGTGTTGAATTTAACAGGTGTGTGAGGATTTGGAGGAGAGGGAGAAAGGCAGGCAGGTGAAGCCCTGGGGAAGGGTTTCCCTTATGGCAGCACAGCTTCCTGAGGAATGGATTGAGAGCAGCTTGGGGGTGTGGAGGGTGAGAGACTGGGCATGAGCCAGCCTCGTGCACTCACAGCCCAGAAACCAAACGTGTCCTGGGCTCAGCCCATGGTGTGGGCAGCAGGGGAGGGGAGATTCTGTCCCTCTGCCCCCCTCAGGTGGGACCTGGGCCCTGGGAAGAACATGGACCTGTTGGAGACAGTCCAGAGTAAGCATCAAGATGATCAGAGGGATGGAGCAGCTCTGCTGTGAGGAAAGGCTGGGAGAAACAGGATTATTCAGCCTGGGAAAGAGAAACTTCCAGGTGATCTAATTTTAGCCTTCTAGTACCTGAAGAGAGCCACAAGAAAGGAGAGAGACTATTTACAAGGGCCTGGAGGGCCTGACAGGACAAGGGGGAATGGCTTCAAACTGACAGAGAGTAGGTTTACATTAAATATTAGGAAAAATTCTCCTCTGTGAAGGTGCTCAGGCCCTGGCACAGGCTGCCCAGAGTGCTCCTGTGGCTGCCCCATCCCTGGAAGTGTTCAAGGCCAGGTTGGACACGGCTCAGAACAGCCTGGGATAGTGGAAGGTGTCCCTACTCATGGCAGGGGGTCAAACTGGGTGGGCTTTAAGGTCCCTTCCAACCCAGGCTGTTCTATAATTCTGTGCTCCCGTTTTGGGGAAGGATGAGTTTCCAATGCCCAGACATGGGAAGGGTGGGAGAGCTGACCCACTCTAAGCTTCGAGCGAGCTGTCAGTGCACTGGTAAGAGTGAGTCAGTCAGGGAAGGTTCCCCTGTCTCTCCACTGCCCCAGGCAGCATTACCCAAGGGCACTGGGGAAGGATAGGGTGTTTTTGGGGAGTGGTGCTGCCTGTTCCAAACGGAGCAGGTCAGCAGTGCTGGCTCTGTCTAAGGTATCAGTGTGCCTGCAGCCAGAGCAGGCGCTGGGGGAGGAGGCTGGAAGGGAGGGGGGTGAGGTACCAGCTGTGTTATTAAGCCTGATCCCAAACCCTTTGAAGTCAATAGAAAAATTATCCTGGACTTTCATACTTTGGGTTGCGCCTTTTAAGTCATGAGAAAGACATTGGTGTTATTAATCCAGCAGCAGAACGCTACCGTTGGTTACACATGCTTTTATTTTTTAATGGCAATGCTAGGTTTAGCCTTGGGCACTATCTGAGACTCATAAATAACCCATGTCAAGTGTAACACACCTACTGCACAGCCACAGAAGACAGAGGACTTGGCTGTTTACCTCCCTGCATTTTTCAGTAACGAGCCACTTGTACATTAGGAGGGGTAGATGTCCTCTAGCATTCATTAATAAAGCATCCCTAAACAGCCAGGCTTCTCCTTGATCATGCAGGGCTAATGCGATAAATATCTTCTTTCCACACTCTCCTGACAGCTGAAATGCAGGAATGCAGTCCAACTCACCGTGTCAGTTGGGCAGGAATATGACAGGGCTGATTTCTTGTTCACATCTGTCACGTCAAGGTCCGGCACCCGCTCGCTGCCAGGTCAGCGAAAGCAGAGCAGGGAGATTTCCTGGGAAAGCATTCCCAGTACAGCTTAGAAGTCACCTCCTGTGGTTATGGCATAGGTGAAACCCCGTGGGAAAAACGCTCAAGGTCACAGTGGATGGGGCTTGGAACAACCTAGTCTATTGGAAGCTGCCCCAGCCCAACTTTAAGGTCCCTTCCAAAGCAATCTGTTCAAGGATTCTATGATAAATTCAGGATCATTTCAGAGTATTATTTCATAGGGATGTGTATGCAAGCCCCAGCCTGCTTGGTCAGTGATGGGCAATAGTGGAAGGTCAGATGCCATTATCAAAATAGCTTGGGGACCACCAATTGCTCTCAGGAGTCAAAACAGGCCTAAAGCACCTGAATTTGTTCATTGCTGCTTTTATACAGTGTTTTGGTTTTCTTCCCCAGTGGCTCATTCCAGCTGGAAAGCCTTATGTGAATATACATTACTGAGATGTATATATGTGTGTGTGTAAATTTGTATTACTGATAAGTATATATATGTAAATATACATTACATCCATATGTAAATATATACTGATAATGTGTAGATACCAGCCGGGCAGCCATTGACCTGTGGCACCAGCATGTCCCACAGAGAGGCACTGGCTTAATTCAGGCAGCAGAGAATTGTAGCAGGGACTTAAGTCAGACCCCTGCAACCCTTGCAGCACAGCAGTTCTGGAAAGCCCCAGGTGTATGTGGGCTTATATCTGGGTTTTTGCTCAATTAACATGTCCTACCTCTTCCCCAGCATGCAAGGATCTCACCTGAGTCCTCCTGGTTTTGAAGGGGAAAGGACAGACCCCCTTGCCATGAGTGCTGTGTACAGGTATTTTTCTTCTCTCCCCCAGCCCTGTGTTGTTACCCATCCTCTCCCCTCCCACCTCTGCCCCCTGCCCATGACCAGGGAAGGCTGAATTCCTGAATGGCCTGGCTGCTCCAAGGCTGACGTAGATGGGAACATTCAGCTCTCTTCTCCCATCTTGTTGTGCTGATTTTTCCTGCTCAGGAAGTTTGAGATGGCTGGTGGGGGGCAGGCCTGTGATGGGCTGTGTTTGCACAGGAGGATTACTGGGGATGTCTGGTCTAGAGCAGCCTCAAACACTGAGCCAAAGAGGGTTTGCTTCTAAGCCACTTAACCCTTTAAAAGGAGAAAAAAGAAATAAAGGAGGTCAACCATGAAAGAGAATTTAATAATTGCAGCTCATACATAAATATTTGCTGCTTCTCCCAAGTGCATGATTCCTCTAGTTTCTCTTGTTAAAGAGGACTACCCATGGGACACTTGGTTTAAAAATATTTCTGTTTCCACAGCCTTTTAAGGACCTTAGATAGCACGTTTTGCTATGGGGAAGGGACAGGGAGAGGGGCCAGAAGGGGCCTGGATATGCAGAAGATGCTCTTTGACATGTCCTCCATCCCCTGGGTCAGGGTGCAGAGGAGACACTCCTCCCTCCAAAATGTTGTCACCTGTTTCCTTCCCCTCCCTGCCCCCTGGCCTGGCAGGAGCCAGAGCAGCAAGCCAAGGTCCGTAGGGGTTTTTTTCCCTTTCCCAAGCAGCTTTCTCCTGGCAGCAGCCCTGTACCATCCTCAGGGCAGCGAAATTCACAGAGGAGCCCAGTGAAACAGCATCCTCGGAGCTGGGAGTGTATTTCCAGGCAGCCCTGCTGCAGCAAGGGCGGGCTGAAGGACAGAGCTCTGCAGCTCTTTCCTTGTGTACGATCTGGGCTACAGGAGACAAAACAGGAGGGAGCAGACAGGGCTTCGGGCAGGAAGCTGCTTTAGGGGAATGTGGATTAATCCCCCTCCTTAACCCCTCTTTAAATGATCACAGGCTGGAGGGTATTTTAAAAGAAGCTAAAAAGAAGATACTTCTCTGCTTTATCCCCATAGCTTTGGATTTTCAAAGGAATTTGAGTATCCAGAAAGATTTTTTTACTCTGCACAGGCCATGCATTCTCAGCAGTCTCCTTTTCCTGTGCCGTCTTTTCATCTCCCTGATCCCTTTCTCACCATCACGGAGCCACATCTGGCTTTCCTGAAAGCAAAGCCTCAAAAAAGCCCCATACAGTTCAAGCATTCAATCTGTTCCAGTGCTCCTTTTCCCTCTGAGAGGTTCGGACGTGCTAGGACAGTCCTCTGCAGCAGAAACCTTAAGAGTGAAAGTGTTAATTGCTCAAGGTTTGGGGTTTGGTTTTGCTAACCACAAGCTCGAGTGGAAACAGCCTCGTAGGATACAGTTGCGCTGAGAGCTGGCAGGTGTTAAATAGCACACGCAGGGCTCCAGCATCCTCCGGCTGCTCGGCTTTGTGGTGGTTTCTGACTAATAGGCGCCAGCTTCACGTCTACCTTTGAGGAGCCTTGGCAGATACTCACTGAGCCACCCCCAGGGCTCAAGTCGTGCTAAGTTAAAACCTTACTCCAACCCCGGGAGGCACAGTCCGTCCCACAAACGGATTTGTCAAATGGGGCTTCTCCAATGTCTTAAAGGCAGCTTTCCACTCCCTTGCATGTGGGGACAAACCCCAAATCCTTATGACATCTGTATGAAACTGCCTCTTTCATGTCGAGCAGTTTCCATCCAAGACATTGAACTGAAATTTTATTTTGATGTACCAAGTGTTCCTGAGGTTAGTTTCTTACAGGGCAAGGGATGGTTGTACAAAGCCATCAAGAAGCAGCCACGGGTTGGTTGTTTCTCCTTTCAGAAAACAGGTCTTTCCCAAAGACTATTTAAACATCTCCCTTCTGCCCCTAGCCTCCTCTTTCCACCCCCTGATCTTTTTCATGGGTAGAAAAAAAAAGTCTGGGTGAAATGCAGCCTTGCTGTATTTCTAGCACCAGTGGGACACCTGCATGTGTAGGGGTTGGGAGAGCCAAAGCCTGGCCCTGCTCTGGTTTTAGAGGACAGGGATGCTGACTCCAGCACACACCTGATCCTGTGTCTAAGCTTTGCACGCCCATGATCCTGTGTGTGCAACAGGGCTTTTTTAATATGAGCAGTTGGTTGTTGGGCCTTTCAACATCAGGAATGTTCCAAGTTCCCCTTTTAACTTCTGAGAAAAAATATAGGGCAGCTGGGAAGTTCCTGGTTTTCCCAAATATCAAGCATTTTACTTAGATGAAGAGGGTTTAAAATGAGAGCTTTTTCTAGCCCTCATGCTTCCAGCTGGAAGGCCGAGTGTGGTGTGTGCCAAGAGCCCAAACTGGAAGGGTAGGCAGGACCAGGGCCACAAACTGAAGGTGGATTTTCAGGTGAGTTCAGAGAGAACCAGCCCTCCCAGCCCTGGTGCTGACAGCACTGTTCCAAATGCAATCAGACCAACATTCAATCTAGGACAGCTCTGCCAGGTAGAGATCCCCCTGGCATTGCCCTGGCTCTCCCAATGCCTGCACAGAGCCCGTGGTGCCATGAGCAAGGAAGTGGCTATGTGCTCCTTCTGCCCATCTTGGATACAAACCCAGTTCCTTCAGTGCAGCTTTTCCCACCCGGTGCATCCTCCTGCCCTGTGTGTCTCCTCTCCTGCACACCTGCCCCTCTCTGTTGTGGCTAGGCTTCCTTGCTCTGCCCACAGGAAGAGCCCAGGGGACACCCCAGCCATGTGGCATCTCCCTTTCCCTCTCTCCCCCAGCTCCCACCCACCTGGCTGCCCTGGCAGTGTTTTGGGCACGTTTGACAGAGGGGTAACCACTGTCAGAACAAGCAGCACCCTCGGGTTTCACGGCTGGGAGCAGGTGGGGAATGGAGAGGCACCCACAGGTGGGGTCTGCTCCCCACCAGCACATCTGGAGCCACAGCTGCCAAGTGGAGTTGGCTCAAAGAGGGGTGGCTCTTTCTTGCAGAGAAAGCTTTTCTACGGGGAGAGAGTGAGAAATGATGGAAGTGCAAGAAATGCACAAAAGCTCGGAGAGGGTGATGGGGGAAGTTGGTGCAGCTGGAGAAAGGCAGGAGGTGCAGCCAACACCTCCTGTTTCTGTGCAGCCCTCTGCAGCCAGGCTGGCTGGCCCCAAACTCTGGGGTAACTGGTAGCTCACCCAGTCCTCTGCTTTCAGGTGACCCACTGAGATCTGTTTTTTCATGCCCAGTATGCTCCTCCAGATTGGTGTTGGGCAAGCATCCTTCAGGATGTGACACAGCCCATTCTCCTGCAGGAACCCTCCCCAAACCCTGGCTGCACCATTCCCTCCCCCTCTGCCTGCCCTTGGCTGTGCCCCTCTGATGCTGCAGTACTCAAACTCTTCTTAGGGGTGCTGGAGCCTGGATCCCACAGGAATTCCAGGCTCTGCATCTCAAACCCCTTCCCCATGGCCTTGCCCAGACCATGGGGATGTGCAGTACATCCCATGGGGAGCTTGTCCTTTGATCCAGCAGTAGGTGATTCAGCATCAGTGCTGCATGGCACACCAAGCTCATCTTCTAAACAAAATGAGACTCTTAAAATGCCATAGGAGGGGTAGAAGGGAGTCTTTTCCAGGAGTGGTTAATACAGCATTTATGCATTGGCTTATTTTATTTTTTTATAAAAAACTGTAATCTGAGGTCTGAGTTTTATCAGAATGTCCATTACTGCACACCTGGCAAGAGGGAGGAAAAGAGATTTATTTATTTTTTTTTACCTGCAGAACATAAAGGAACTAAAACATCCTTGCAGATCTTAAAATCCTTGATACTTCTGCATTCCCTCAGAAGCTGAAAATGAGCGGAGTTTAATTTTAAAGCCCCAGTTCTGTGCCTTTGAAACAAACACTCTCTTCCTTCTGATAAATGATTAAAGTACCAGCAATTTATTTTTTAAAGGAAAAGACCACAGGAATTTCTTAGCTCCACACCCCAGCTCACATAAAAATTTGTCCTTGCTGAGATGATGTTCCTGTGCTTTACTCCCCATACACCTCCTACCCTCACAACACAGGCAACAAAAAGTTGTTGCCCCAAAAAAATAAATGCAATGACAAAGAAATGGTGGCTTTACTAAAAAGTTATGCTTGATATGCCACTTTCCAGTGGTGATGTTCTGATGCTGAATTCACTAACAGTGAATTTTGTTTTTCAGGGTTTTTTTGTATGTGTGTGTGCACACTTTGGCTTTTTAAAAGGTTATTACAACCAATGTTATGGACAAACTTGAAGGTGTAAGATTTTATCCTTTCTCTGCCACCACAGATAATGAAGTTTTATCAACTCCCTTTTATTATAGTAATCTAAAACTGTATCCTGTAATAGGGTCATAAACATTTAATGAAACAGAATGCTCTATGAATAAAAAAAAGAGAGAAAAACAGGCTTTAGGGTGGACAAATGGAGAACAAAAGGGAACCCAAGTAGCTCAGGTGTCTGTAGTCCAGAGCCTCAGCAAACAGTGCTTCTCCACCCTCATCGCTGGGCCAGTGTGTGGCCTGGGCATCTCTTGCTTCATCCCCATCAGTGGGATTTTCCCTCGGGTTTAAACTTTACCATGCCCAACGTGAGGTGCTGAAACACTGCCCTGATCTTTATGGTGTCTCTGTTTTTTAACCCTACCATTTAAACCCTTTCTGGTGTGTTCTGCGGTGACTTTTAAAGTATTGTTTCACTCTGTAATTAAAGTGAGGGGCTGTTAATTACTGAGACTCCACGAGCAGCACAAATTGTGCCCAACTGCCACCCCCAGTGTTTTCAAAGAGCAGCTGTACACTGCTGTGCCATGGCAGTTGCAATCACTCTGCAGTGACAATAGGAAAAACTGATAATAAACATCAAACTCGTCTGCCTGCCTTTTACCACACAGAACAGAAAGTTCAAGTGTGGTGGAAAGTTTTGGGGGTTGTTGTGTAAATTACCCCTCGCTTGCTGGCTCTGTAACCTTTACTGGGGAAAGTTTGCAGGCTGGGGAAGAGGGCAGGCATCCCACGCCTCCCCAGGTTTGACAGGGGAGCTTGGGACGCTGCTTGGGGGTTTTGAGGATGGTGAAGAGCTTGGGAAGGATGGGTGCCATACACAGGGAGGTCTGGAGAGCACTCGGAGCAGAGGCAGTGGAAAAATGTGGAGTGTGTTTTGCTCTGGGAGGGTTCCAAGAGATCCCCTGCAAACACATGCAACAGGCAACTTCTGCAGTTCATCATCTGCTCTGGGTCTTTCAAAAAGGCACACCTGAAAACATCCACCGTTAATTTTGGGTAGCCAGCCTCCCCAAGGTGTATATGTGTAAATGTTAAGGTGTATTCCCTTGCTGAGAAGTAGCTGAGAGAAAATAATAACCTGGCCTGTTAACCAAACATGATAAGGTGGCCTTTGCCATGCCAGAATTGGCTTACAGCTCCCTAAACCAAATAGGCATAGGTAAGCAAACAAAGAAATGGCCAGAAATATGATAATTCCTTGTGTACAAGAGCCACTTGTTGGGAACTGCTCATGTTCAGCCATGTGAACATGAGTTTGGGGAGTAAATATGCAGAGAAAAAATTATCTGGAATGCCCTGGTGCTTGTGAGCAGCCTTGATTTCATTTGATAAATACTGTGGTTAAAACATCACTGATTGTTGGAAACTTGATCAGAGTAAGCAAATAATATTATTCCTTAGTTATCTCCACTTGTTCTCCTTTCACAGAGCTTTAGCTGGGCACTTCTTGTTTCTGTCCTCTCTTCCCTCTGTTGCCATGCCTGCAGCTACAGATTAACAGCAAGAATAAAGATTAAAACTAGCTGAAATTTTTTAGTAATTTTTTAATATAAAATTTGAATTTAAAAAAGAAATTGCCAGTTCACTAATTGCCATTCTCCAACCTGCTTTGTTTTTTTTTCTTGAGAACACTGAGGACCCAAAATCATGAAATATGTTTCCAAAAGTAGCAAACTTTAGTTCAGAGGGACATTTTTCAAGTTGGACTGGCAGATATGAAAATGGAGGGAAAAAAATCAACAGTTCAGGGGGTGGATGGAAAAGATTCTACCAAATTGCACATTTTTCTATCTGTCAAGGTATATTGTAAAGGACATGCTTCACCACAGTAAACTTGCAGAGCTGGTTGGTTTTCTTCTGTTTATCCTACTCTGGACTAATGATTGTGACTAGTTAATAGCAATTTGTACTAAATCTCAACTTTTTCCCCTTTTTTGATCATAGTGGAGTAAGTTTTGGTCCAGAAGGACTAATATGAAGTAGAGAGTGATGTGATTGAAATTTCATTCTCACTCTACACAGGTTTTCCTTTAGGTCATTTGCAGGTGGGCTTTTTGTCCCCTCTGCTTTGTTTTAGTGAAAATGGGGAAAAGGAAAGCTTTAAAATTAATTTAAATTGTGGAAAGAGAAGCTGTAAAAATAACACAGGATCTGGAAGCTGCCTAACACAAAGTACATAAATTATCAGAGCCAGCTTTCAAAATGTGCCCGTGCAAGTGTTACACTCAGACACGTTTCCAAAAGTAAACTGGGGTGGTTGTAAGATAAATGGTGCTCCAGAGAAAAGCAATAAATAGCCCAGCCACGTGCTTGCTGTGCCTCAGCTCTGTGCTCCCATTATTTATGAAAAGGTAGAACTTAAGCTGCAGCTCCAGAAAACCCTTTGATTAGCATATTTATTTTTCTAATAACCTTTAAAAACAACATTAAACCGCCCAAAACACAAGAGTCACTGCAAGATGGGAAATTGGCCATGGATTTTAAATATGCATTAAGGGTGAAAAACAGGGATGAGTGCAGTTTCCCTTGAAGTCTCTCCCTGACAGATGTGATACTACAAAAAATTCTTAGACCACTGGAAACCAGCTCTGTCTTGCACTTTATATTGCTCTTTCTTCTCTGTCCTTGCTTCTTGCATATGTGGATTACAACAACTTTCAGCCCTTCTGTTCTGTGATGGTCACAGGAGACTCTTGCAGGAAATATTGAGTACTGTATCTATTAATATGAGTGGGAAGGTTAATGTAAACTAGGAGAGGCACTTATGGAGCTCATTCAGCTTCTGGATGAAAAAAAGGCTAAATTCAAAAGAAGATACTGGTTTAAGTACTCTGTTGAATTGAGACCTAAACATGAAAATTGAAAGGATAAAGTCTATGTATTTCATGCCACTGAAAGGAACACTGAAAGAACAGGACAAAAAACCCCAGTCATATCTGCAGTACTTAGTTACCAAAGTAAAAGACAAGCCTTTGTCTCACAACAGAGACAAAGCTGGTAAAATGATAGAAATTTTTCTTGTGAGTCTATGAACAAGGTTGCATTAAAAACACTGTTAAAACTGGCTGCTGGGATTTTCTCTCTGAATTCGTGTCACTTATAGAAAGGATCTGGATTGTGCTGGGTGCCTGGATCTCTGTGTAGATTTTGAGCTATCCTAGTAAAGGTATGGGAAGTCAGCAGGGCTGAACACTCAGCCAGCAGGTGGGTGCATATAAATACACAGTAACCCATGGGATATGGGATATGGGATATGGGATATGGGATATGGGATTAGTCTTTACCCAGCAGCACTGACTGTCTGGGGAATGTTTCCATGCAGGTGTGATCCTAGTGAAATACATGGAGAGGTGACTTTGGATGGGCTTCATGTTGTCCCTCTCTGGAGAACTTCTCAGCATCCAAAACTTCAGGAGTGTTGATGTCAGTTTGCTGAGGGCTCCCATGTGCATTTCCCAAGTGGAGCAAATTATCCCTCTTTGTAGGCTTTGAATAAGCAAACACTCAGGAGGGTGATGGGGTGGGTCCTTTTTCAGAAATTGCTTTGAGAAGTGAAATTTGAAAGGTTCATCCATATAAACAATTCTCTCCCCTAGGAGTCCCACTACATAGAGACAAATCTATCCTGAATAAGGAAAAGAATTTTCGAATAGAAGTCAGTGGAGAAAGTACATCATTTGTGTGGGCATGAATCAGGGTGGGGACTTCCCTGTATTCTCACAAGCCCATGATTACCTTAAGGCATAGCCTAAAAATCCCAGGACTCTTTATTGAACATCTTTTTTCCCCCTTCCCTATTTAACACAAAGAGCAATTTACAGACAATTTGTTCTGCTGTTATGCATTTTTGCATGTCTGAAATCACGGCTAAGCTTTAAGCAAGGGAAATCAATAAATGCTGTGTTGCTGTCAGCCATTTATACGGCAGCTTGGTGTTATTTTAATATGTTATTGCTGCAGGAACAAGGCAGGGGAGCCATATCTGCTGCTGCAGTTTGGTGTTAGGTGTTACCCCTCTCTGGACAGAGCACAGGGAGCCCAGCTCCCCCCAGGGAGGCTAAAGGGCATCCCCTCTGTCCCACCAGTGGTTGCCACCCCTGGGCAATGGTGATATCTGGGGAGGAACGGGCTCCTTGCTCTCCAAGGAACCACCTCAAACTGTGGCCATGAGGCTGCTCATTGTAGTTTGGGAGAAACTGTAATTCAGGCAGGACCAGCAATGTTGCAAGTGAGATGCAATAAAGAATACTTGTACTGTGAGGGACAGATTGGCACTTTCTGTAAAAACTCGGCTGAAGCCGGCGACCCTTCCTGCTGTGTCTGTGCTTGGATGGGACTGTGCTTCCCACTCCTTCCTCACTGCTCCCAAATGCTGGGCCAGGCAGGGCACCTCTGTGTGCTCACAAAGAGCACCATCCAGCCCTGGCCCAAGGAGCTTTGTCCTCTTTGTCCCTCTGGCAAAGGTTAGTGCTTCAGACCAGGACTTGGGAAGTCAGGCTGGGATCTCCCTCCCTTGTAATAGTGATGCTGGATATGTGGCAATGAGCGTCCCTAAAATCTTTGGGTGGGTCCCCCTGATTGCACCATCCAGGAATGATTGTGCTCTCCCCAAACACTCCCAGCCTCCATGCAGCCTGTCCTGAAGTCAGGCTGTGGCCGAGAGGAATTTGTTGAAGCTGAAGGGGATATATATAGCACTGGGGAAATGCAGAGCAACACTGTGCCTCTTGCTTAGAGAGGTAGCTGTCACATGTTGCCTTCAACTTTATAATTAACCCACTATGAAACATCAAATAAACTTGTAACTTCATCAAGTTCCTCTAAGACAATGGATGGGGTTGTTTTGCTTGCCTGGAAAAGTTAAAAGCTAAAAGGAGAACTGTAAAATCAAGCCAGAGTATTAATTTCTGTGAGGGATTAAAAAAAAAAAATTAGACTAGCTTGGGATGATCTGAAAGTGTCCAGAAAGGGAGAGCACAGTTTATCCCAGTTTCCTTTTTCCCTTGAGGTTGATCCAACTCCGGCACAGGCAGGATGAGTGTGCATGGATGAAGCTGCTCAGTGCTAAAAAAAACCTCTTCCCTGTTTAACACTGTAAGTTACCCTACACTGTCTGGAAGCTGTGATAAGAAACAGGACAGTGCTGCCGAGATACCAGGCTTTAAATTTTGAATAATATACTACCAGGATGTTTAAAACAGCTAAAGTGCAAACTGATCAGGCAGGCTGCACTGGTTACATAAAATATAATAATGTGTCTTTCAGCTCACTGACATGTTCCATGTAGGATATTATGTACTATATAAAATCAGTAACATACAAGAGAGCGGAGAAGAGTTTCAAAGCACAGGCAGGAGCAGGGAGTAATAGCAGAGAGTAGAACATGATATATGACATGAGGAGGAAATAAGAATTAGATTGAATCTCAGGGAAAATTGAAGCTCTCCACGAGAAGATAAATATTATCTAAAACAAAGATATTTGGTAGGAAGAAACTACTTAAAAGGCAATCCCATTGGAAGTGTCTAAGTGGATAGCAAATCAGATATGAACATGGGATGCAGTCGAAAAATTGATGTCTAAATGTCAGTGCAATTCTGGCCTGTGCTGTGATAGGGAGGCAGGAGGAGACACTTCCTCACATAACACACAGGTGACAGCACTTGGTAGGAAACATCTTTGGGAGCCTTGATAATAACACTGCAGTGACTGGAGTGTGAGGAGGGGAGAGGATTCTGCAGGGAAATTTGGGATGCATTAGAGACAGAGCTGTGCCAGAGCAGAACTGAGCAAGCCTGGCTGAGTGGCCACCAGCACACGGACGGGTGCTTGCAAAGAGCTGATGCAGGGAAGTGTGGTGGACTGTGAGCACAGCAAGTCTGTGACTGATCAAATGAAACATCTGCTTGTACTTCAGGGGAAAGAAATGGTCAGTTAAGCTGGTCCAGCTTTGAACAGAAGGGGATGGGAGCCCTGACATTTGTCATGTAAAAGGAGTTTTTACGACTGAGTCGCAAAGGAGCCAAAGGGAGCCCGAGTGTAACATCGTGTGTCTTCCCACTTTGTGGCAGTGGGGTTTTGGGGCTACCACTGACAGAGCTGAGGTCAGGCACTGTAAGGAAGAAGGGCTGAGATGAGCCGGAAGGTCGTTCCACCTCTCCCTTGTCCTGCTCTGCCCTGAAGCCAGGACTGCCCGATAGCTCAAAATGTTTCAAGTACTGGGGGTGGCCAGTGGGTGTCAGTTTTGCTCTATCAAGCAGCTGATGGAGCTTCCCTTATCTAAAGAAACCACCTTTTAAAGGAGGCAGTGGAAAAAACCATTCCCATGGAGAAATACAAGGTCAGCCCCACAGCTTGGTATTCTGTTTTTTCATAGATCTGTCTACTTTAGGAGCAGTCACAGACAGTAATTCTTAGACAAGTCAGTTTTCCTCTTTTGGTATCTCTGATTTTAGGGCAATGACAACTAAATGAGGGGTTTCAACAGAGCTCTTTTATCTTACAAAAGAGGAAGCCACCACCTACAGCCAGACAAATGCTTTATTTTAAAGGGTCATAGGTGTAAAACTGCAAAAGTCTCGCATGAGCCTTCTTGCATAACCTCACTGGAGGGTTGTTATTTTGTTGCCAGCCAATTAAGCTAACTCAGTATCGTGCAGAAATCACTTACACATCAAGTCAACATAAAGGACCTATAGCTAGTTTGGATAAAATTTCCATAGAAAACATAGTCTGATTTTAAGGATCTTTTTCAACAGCTATTTTTAATGAAACCTCAGAGCTGAATGTAAAATTATACCTTTGTTGAATTAAAAACCAGCCCAACAAAGCAGCAGCAAGCCACTAGGAAAAGCATTTGCCTTTATAATGCAAGGATTAAGCTGAGACCTCGGGCTTCCTTAGGACTTCTTAATCCACTCTGTGAGTGTTTGGCATAAGGAAGTCTTGTTCTGAGAATAACGCTCTTTAGTAGTGTATGGAAGCAATAAACCAAGGAGAATAATTTTGAAAACAAAGACGATGGTAATTTCTGAAAAAGTTTTTCTATTTGTGTCCTCATTCAAAATGTTGCAAAATTTGAATCTTTTATTTTTTTACTTTCGTAGGTTTTAGATTGAGTCTTTTCAGCTGAGGTCAGCAGGAGAAATCTGTTCATGTTAGTGGTTTAAGCTCAGGCCCGTGCATTGAAGAAAAGACCCTGATACAATAATGTCTTCTTTAGCCATCATTCCACCACCCAAAATTTTATTTGGAAGAATCCCTTAAGTTACTAATAAATAGAAAGAAACACACATCTCAGAAGAAAATGACCACATATGTAGCTGGGAGCAAAAGTTTGTCTCTCTAATATAGAGACCAAATGATGGGTTCATTGATTTATATCCCCAAAGGAGAACTAAAAAATAGAAACGCCTCCCCCTCAAAAACAAAAAAACAAACAGGGAAAAGGAGGCATTTTCAAACCACAAGAATGAAGTTATGTTTTCTTTGCTTGCACAGTTATGTGTGGGTAATGTCTGGATGTAGGGAAATGTTATTCCTTTCCTGAAGTAAAATAAGAATAATAAATAAAACTTTGGAAAATGAAGAGGTCTTATACCGCTAAAAGGATCAGTCTCCTAAAAAGGGCTGTGGAGCACTCCGTCAGCTCTGCTACCGGAGTGAGACAGAGCAAAGCTTTGCAATAAAAGTTAACATGCAGCTTTAAAAGGCTGTGGTCACACGTTGTTTCATGCAGTGCTAAGAGGAGCATAAAAAGATGCTAATGTTTTATTTTTATGATCTAAATTGTTATTTGCGGTTAATCAAAGTTAACCTAGCTCTGCTTTAAAGCTGATTATGTGGCCAGTTAATTTCAGGTGTCACTTTTCACAATCAAAGCCCCAGGACACTTCTAGGATGACACTCTGCTTACGGGCACAAAGGAGGCATATAAACCCCTTTTTAAAATGTGCCTTTGCCCACTCCCAGCTGTGTCCTAGTCCCTGCCCCTGGGGTGTTGCTGGTTCTCAACACAGTTGACAGAGGAGAAGCAGTGCCATCAGCTTTATTTCCTCAGTGAAGAGCAGAAGTATGGACAGGGATATTCACCCACTGTAAGGAACTAATTTAGCCAGCTGGTACCTGCAGCCTCCCTCTGTAGTCACTGGGGAAAGAAATGCTCCTCTGGAGAGTGACTACAAGCAGGAATCTAATTTTGGTGCTTGGAGCTGCAAAATGGACACATCAGTCTTTTCCATGGGCTCTAGAAGCAGATGAGGAGTAGGAGGCTAAGCACGGTGCTATGGCAGAATAGCCCTTGTAAATGGAGGGGGAAATTAATATCCTCCTCCAAAACATGGCATTGTAAGCCAGTCACCCACAATCCAGACTTGAGCCTAGGCCCCAGGCTGTCCTTCACCTCTGAGATGACAGTGTCAGCCTTTGGCTCAGCTGTGCCTCTTCTGGAGGTGGAAGGCTGGATGTTTCTGTTTTCTATGACTATTTTATGTTCTGACTTCATTACCCATGAGACTCATGACACACCGTTTCTGCAAGGATCCAAAGACTGGTTTGTATGACAGCTTTTCTCCCCCAGTGCTCCATGCAGATGTGATCCTTCACACTGCACTGCTCCCTCAGAGTCCATGCCTGGTGCTGAACAGCTCAGAGGGGCCTGACTAATCTCTGACCTGGGACTGCTGCGCCCACCCCCTGAATCAGGTCAGATTGCAGAGCCACACACCTGCAGGAGTTGTTGTCAGGCTGAAAGATGCTTTACCTGTTCAGTCCCTGACATCCACAGAAACCAGTTTTAACAACCCAGTTTCTTCCTGGCTCTCTACAAGCACTGGCTTGATACTGGAAAAGCAGAGAAGGAAGAGGAACAAGAACTAATGAGGGTAAAGTACGTTCCTGTGGATTTGTGCTGACTTTTCTGTAGCTGAACAGGGGTGGTGTTGTTTTTGGAAATGTGGTGAGTGAGGACTGAAATGATTAAACAGGACATCCTTCAGGTGCTTTGAAGAAAGGCCCTGCACCCAAGTAGAATCAGGGAAAAGAGCCTGTTTAACTTGCAGGGAGATCTGCAAGCTCCTGCAAAGTAAGTTGTGAGGTGAGCTCAACACACCAGTTACACCCCTCGTGCACAGAACCGCTCTTCCAGCAAAGGAGGGGAGGACACCTAACTAATGGAGATGTGGCACTTGGGGACATGGGTTGGTGGCGGACCTGGCAGTGCAGGGGCAACAGTTGGACTCAGAGACCTCTTGCTAAACAATTCAATGATTTTGTACCAGCTCTTGCAAAGCAAGAGTGTGCACAGTCAGTGAGACAACCTCATTTCATGGCACAGTCAACTATTATTTTCCTTGTTGTTCTGTACTGTTCAGAGTTCAAGCTGGGTTGGCACTAACAGACCTAAATGGCACGGATCAGCCTCATCTAGGGCCTTCACCCATACTCCTACCATGGGTCAGAAGCTCATTTAAGCTAAGCCCCAGAGTCTGGGCTTTGTTTGAGGAGAGCTGGTCTCCTGCATGGCCATAGCTGTGCCCCTGGCAAGCCATGGACCTTGCTGTTCCTTGACCTGCAGATGGACCTCTTGGCTTGTCCTCTGAGCTGCCTCATCACCACAGCTCTGCCTGAAGACCAGGGCTCTTGGTCAGACTGGCCATCCTCTCTGGCCTGGGGGCTGTGGGATGGACCCTGGGCTGCTGAGGCTCCTGCCAGGCTGGTCTGGGGCATGCCTGTGGCTCCTGGGTCCCGGGAAGCCACTGGCCAGTGCTGTGCACTTACAGACAGGCTGGACTCACGGAGAAAATGTCCTTACTCCTCAATTCTTTGCCAAGCTTTAAAGAGCTGTAGTAGAAACTCTTTTCAAGTACAGAAATGTATGCATTGGCTGGCTGTATCTAGTCTGTATTTCACCCAGCATAAAAAGAGCAGGCTAAACCCAGCAGGTCAGTGTTGGAAGCCCTACAAGACCTGCTCCCACGATGATCACAGCCTAATTTGGTAGAAGTCTTCTGTGTTGTAGAAGCCCTTTCAAACCCAAATGGCAACTTTTGACCTTTTGCTATTCAACATTCATGGTAATCCTGTCATGGAGAAGTGGAAGAACTCCATTCCCACCAAATTTTCAGCTGTTGCAAAGCTGTGAGCCTGGTCATTTTTTTGCTGAATGTTCCCTGGTACTTTGCAATGCTCAACATAATTGACACCTGTAATTTTGCCAAATTTTAGCTTGAGTAACAATTGTCTCTCTGCCTAAATGCCTCCAGCAGCTCCAGTAATTTAAATAGATCCAGCACACTTCTGTATTGGCTGCTTCATGAACTTCATAATTCTGTGGTTTTCTCTGTGCAGTGTGGGATGTATATAATTCTGTTGGTACTGTGTTTTCTGGCCATAAGCAGAGCAAGAGTTAATTCTTATTTTTGTTGAAGTACTAAGTGGGAAGCTAGGTCATGCATAAATCCTCATTGTGCTAGGTGCTGTACAAGCAACGAATAAAAATGATCCCAGGCTCAAGGATTCTCTGTTAGTAGCTTGTGTCATAATTAAATTTTGTTAGGACACTTTAGAATTTCCCTTCCTCATAAATGAAATATCCATATACATTTATATCTCTATAATAAAAGACAAAATCTGTACACTTTTATTGTGGATGATAAAAATGAAAATATAATACTATTTTTCCAAGCAACTTGGATACAGCAATTGGAAAATGTGGGGGTAAGGGAAAAGATCTGTTTCTTGTATACTTCTGGGTTATATACACCTAAAGTTGTCCACTTTATAGAGAAAGGAAAAAATGTGTTGTAAAAATAGTCTCACACAGAACACACTGAATTCAGGTGGAGAGCACAGAGCAGGAGCTGGTGCCCTTTTAAGAATCAAATATTGCGTCTTCATGAATAAAGCTCTGACAGTAAAGATAAGAGAAGAAAATACAGGAACCATGTGATATATTAGCAGAATGTTTTACAAAGTCCCCCACAAAGCATCCGCTGCGCTTGAAAAGCCTAACCAGCCCAAGTGAGAAACTATTCACAAATTTAGTATTCAGATTACATACTCTGCCTTTTCAACTGCTCCCTGTACAATGAATGCCTGTACAACTACAGTAACAGACACAGATCTACAGTTTCTGTGGCCTTTGAGCTATTATGAGTATTATGCCTCTCCATAAATTACATCTGCATGTCCTGAAAATACCAACTGTTTTAATAGAAATTAATCTATAGGCTTTTATCTTAGTGAAATACAAGGGGTACAGTATGTTGCGTCCCTTTTAAAATTAATAGAGTATGCTCTGATGGTATTCAAGGATGTTCATTATTTTCTTCATAGGTCTATTTATTGATACATATAAACATAAAACAGTGCTTCATTGTAGGGAAGAGGAGGAGATGGAATAATGAATAGGTTAGTGCTTATATGGTTTTTAGATTGCCCAATGCACAGTTAAGTAAAGGAAGGTCTGTGTTTGTCCTCTTGGAAGTATATTGGGACTGGATCCAGTTAGTCTTCAAAGTACCCCTTCTGTGGGAAGGGAAGAGAGGGCTGAGTCCAACAGCAAGAGAGCTGATGCAGGGGTCTGCTGCTCTGCCATGCTCAGTGCTGTCCAAGGCAACAGGGTGGCACATGAGTATTTTTTAATTTGCTAAGCATACATAAGTCTGGGTCTTATGCTGTGCTGAGCTACTATTTACGTGAATATTCAATAGAACGTTTTGGGAGCAAACTTCTAGAGCACCTTGACCCTACACAGGCATATAAAAAAAAGGGAAATTAGAAACTTTAAACCAGAATTTACATAAAAATCATGATGAAGGTTTTGAATAATAATTTTCAGGCGTGCATGGGCATATACACACATGTATATGGGTTAAATGTTTAAATGTTTAGCTGAAAACAGACTGGGCCCATCAAACCCATCAGAGCATGTGGCTATTGAATGATGAGAAATTAAATTCTCCTGTGAGACCAGGGAGCTCTGTTATCTCCAGCACACAGGAGGGGAACTAAGGCTCAGGGAGACTGAGCAAGTGCCAAGGAGGACATCACAGCTCTTAAGTAGGTGGTTGTTGGCACAGCCTGTGAGCTCGGGCACAGCTGGACTTATGTGGCAGGACACTGTCCCAGGGCAGGCAGGGCTGTGGTCCTGTGGATGGCAATGGAAAGGGGCTCTCAGGAGCTCCAGGAATGGCTCTTTCAGAGGTGTGCCAGAGGGACCTCTGTATTGTGGCAGAGCTCCCTGGCAAAGCTGAGAACTGCGCTTGGGACACTGCTTGGCAGAAGAAAATCTCTCATTGCGTTAATTGCTGTGTTTCAGAAATGCAGAACTGAAACACAGGGCAATAATGGCTTGGCCAAAATCATGCGGAGGACCTCTGGCCATTGCTGGATGTGAATCCAGGTCTCTTGATCCCCAAGCCGTCACTTGGCCCTCAGGATCACCACAGCAGCTCTGCTGAGTTGGTCAATGTAAATCACTGTAGAGCTCTTGCTACAGCCCAGAGCCAGGTTCTGACTTAAAACCATTGATTCAGCCCTGTGTTGCTGTAGTGAGGATATGCTCATCTCTGCAGTCCTTGGAGTTAGCAAGCTGATTTACAAAGCCAAGTCCTGTCACATTATTCCCTGCCCCGTAGTTTTCACTTGGTCACTCCTCCTTGTTTTCACAGCTTCATTTGGTTTCAAAAGCTTGCAGAGCAGCAGGATTAAAAAATCAGAAAATATTTACCGTAGAGGATGGGTCTGGCTTTTCCCATCAGCTTCCATGGCTCAAGCAGGTTCCAGCAGCTTTGGGAGAAAAGCTGTTAGCTATTAAGTTATTACCTGTAAGGAGAGCCAGCTGGAAGCTTTCAGTTTTCAACATTTTGATGAAAAGCACCATAAAAATCTTGACAACAAGAGTTGTAACGTTTCAATGACATGTTTTGCATTTGTCCCTGCTTTTAATGGTCTGTAAAAGTGATCAAAGGCTTCAAAATGCTGCTGAGACCCACATCTCAGGAATTTTTACCCCCCAAAATGAAGAGGGGAAGGGGGGAGGGCTGGGGAAAGACAAAACTCAAAGTGTGTGCTGTTGAGTGAATTCATTTGGACAGCTTTTGGGAAGTCACTTTCCATCTGGAGGAGAGTGTCCGCAAGGAGAGTTATTCCGGCATAAACTGTTACGGTATAATTACCCAGCTCCAGCTATGCCAGTCTATTTTCTGGTGTAGGCAAGCCAAGTCTAGTTGTTGATACGTAGGCGTGGGAAACATGAAGTCTGCTTTCTAGGCTCAGCTCTGAGTGCTCTCTGTGGCCAGTCCCCTGACCTTTCTGCCTCCTTCCTATGCAAAATGAGAAGAGTTAAGTTAAACCCACTTCACAGATGTGGCATAATGACTAATTGGCTCAAATTTGTGGTGCTGGGGAGAGAGCTGTCAATTAACTTCAGTGTCTTGGGCTGGCTGCATCATTTAGTGTCTTTTCCAAAGTGGGGTTTGTCCCCCTCTCTCAGGGTTGGGTGGCTCTGCTGCTATTCTACAAAGCAGAATCTCATTTGATGTGAAGTGGCAGTGCTAATAAAACCCAGGGTTTACCTTGTCTCTAATAGCAGTATTGTGCTTGTATGTAGTGAGAGCAAGAGTTAAGGCTTTTGCTTCAAGATTTTGTAGTTAAGACTTTGCCTTGAAGCACATTTTTCCAGTTCCTAGAGCCTTTGATATACAAAGAATGTGGGTATGCAGTGATGTAGGTACCTCCATCGGTGCTTTTCTGAAACTCAGTTGCAAAATGCACGTGTTACTCTCCTTTGGTACCAATGAAAATGAAGGATAACTCTTCCATTATTCCCATCAGTCGCTCAGTTGGGTCAAAAGCCTCAAGGGTGTATGGGCAGCCTGCATCTCGATGCTTTCTAGTGACTACTTGCTTAATTTTGCAAACTGAAATTTCATAATGTCTATGCATACCATGCATTATAGACACAACCTCGGCTTCTCGGTGGGCCGTAAGCTCCGGTACCTAATGATGGTATTACCAGGGCCACAGCGCCCAGCAGCTCAAAGAGAAGAGAGCAGGACAGCGCTGTTGCACCTGCGGAAAGCAGGGAAAACTTCTGTGAGGAAGCACATCAAACATTCAGCTTCGGATGAGCGTGGGGAATTTGGGTCAAGCCCCTGAGCGGGTCTGTGGGGCTGTCCCCTCCCTGTGGGAAATACCCCGGGCTGTTCCTTCAGCCTTGGCCGTAGGGCAGCGCGAGGATTTCCCTCAGGACAATAATGCTGATTTTCCCGCTTTTCCCAGCACACCGACTTCCCGGGAGTGGGGCGTAATGGCACGTAGAGGTTTTACTCGCACCGGGGCTGTCGCGGCGCGGAAACCCCGCTCATATCGGCCGTGAATGTTTAATTAAGTAACAAGCCCGACCGCCCCCCGGCAGGTTATAAATAGANAGGGGGGACTGAGTGTGAGGAAGTGAATAAGTGTGTGTGGGTTTGAGCCCGAGGGAGGGACAGTGTGTGTGTATGAGGGACGAGGTGTACGTGTGTGAGGGAGTGCGCGTATCCGTGAGGGAGGGAGTGTGTGTGTGTGTGTGGGAGAGGGAGAGAGAGAGAGAGGGAGTGCGCGTATCTGTGC
>VZTZ01014979.1:1648534-1730796 GCA_013400955.1 Drymodes brunneopygia | reverse complement strand
GGGAATAAAATGACAAGCGAGGCAGGACTTCCATGACTTTGACAGGTTATGGCAGGGGCGGGGAGAGGCAGGGATGAGGCGCGGAGCCCGGCGTCGCCCAGGGCCGGAGCGGAGCGGCGCTCCGGGGAAGTTGGCCCGGGTNTTTTTTTTTTTTTTTGAGATTTCTTTTTAAGAGTTGTGAAAATCAGTAATTGAAGAGAGTTTGGTAGTAGCTAGGCAGGTTGAAATTTAAGTGTTATGCTCTGAATGCCTTGGGAATTTGATCTGCTTTATACCAAAGAAGAGCACAGAGAAAAGTATTTATTTATTGGGGAAAGGCAGGGGGAGGGGGAAGGAAAGAGGGTTAAGGGAGGGGGAGGGAAGTGGTTTTGGAGACAAGAAGTGAAGCTGCCTGTTTTCCAGTAAGTAATGGAGAAATTCCAGGAGCCAGGGCTAAATATACTTGGCGATCAATACAGAAATGGCTCATTGTGAATAATTTAGCTGCCTGGTGCAGTGAGAGTTTTGAAACTAAAGGCAAAAAAGAGGCCATGGAGGGAGAGAGGAAATAAAATTCTCCTCTGGTCATGTCAGATTCTTAACTTTTCCACTTAAAAGAACATAGTTATGATTATTGATCTCTTTCTTCCCCCCCCCCCCCAATATATATCAAATGATAGCTAGGGGGTGTCATTCTATACAGTTACTTGGGTTTCGGGAAAGTAATAGCTTGTTCTGTGTCAGCAAAGTGCTTCCAGAAACTTTAAGATTGCTTCACACCACAAAATGCGTGGTCTGGGAGTATGAAATGTGATGTTTGGCCCTGTGCTGTGGCAGATAAATAGGGTTAGAGTGAGCAGGTATGTGTACAGGTGTGTGTGTGCACAACGTGTGAGACAAAGCTGGAACAGCTCTGTCCAAGGGGAATGGACATGGGAGGGTTTATTTTGTTCAGACCAGGAGGGAGTCTCTTGTAGCGCGTGTGAGAAGAGAAATTGTTGGTAGTATCCATATCCTCAAAGTCTGTTCTGGCTGCAGATAGAGCAGGTAATTGATAAAGCATTACCATCCCAGCTTGGACAAACAAACAGAAAGTCAGGGAAAAACTCTCAGATCAGGCAAAAATGTGAGAGCAGCACAGAGAGAGAAGTATGGTCGGACCAGGATGATCCAGGTGCCACCTGCCCAGGAGGCAGCTGCATGTCTACTCACATAATTTACAGGAAGAGTTCAGTGATTTGCAAACGAGCACATGCAGTGTACTTGTGTGTTTCTCTAGGCAGTGGTTGCAACAGCAATAAAATGGGCAACTACTTAGGGCTTTAAGTAAGTTTAATCATTTAATGGTTGATACTGACAGGCATCTCTGAGGGTGTACTTTTCTGCCTTGCAGCACTGCACTTTGACTATGGAAGCAGAGGCTGTTGATGGATATATTACATGTAAGTAGTCATTTTGTTTGATTATTCTGAATTACTTTTCCTTTCCTACTCTCGTTTGTATAATGCAGACACCTGAAAGTTTAGCTTCCTTTTGTAGTGTTTGCATTGACACTGAATTAGAAGCAATTAAATATAAACTCTCTGTATGACTGAGAAATGCATGAGGATGGGTGCATGGGTATCTCTAGGTTTAAATATTTGCTGAGGTTGAATGAACTTTGCAAATGAGAGAGAGCTCATCTCCAGAAATTCAAACTGCAGCCAAAAACTTTTTACGCCTTTCCCTATATATTTATGTAGTTTTCTGTGTGTGGGGATTGTGTAAGTGCTTTGTTTAACTGTCAGAGCTTTGGGGGGAAGGTCTGTATGGTGAATTTCTATTCCAATCTTCCCCTGCCCAGCCTGGATTTTCCCTGTCTGCTAATGGAAAAGTAATCCTAACTAACTTAAAACTAAACAGTGAGGACAAGGTTTGCCACATGAGTCTGTGTAAAAGTATGGTGACAGTAACTTTGCAGGGGCTCTTAAAATCAGCCAAATGTTTTCTTGGGGCCACTGAGAGTTGAGATTTGACAGGCTCTGGAAGACCCCAGCAGTAAAGGAGGGCAGGGGCGAAGGGAGCGAGCGGGTTGTGGTTCAGAATCTTTGTGTATCTCTGCTGAAGAAGGAGATAGAAACTGACTGGGGACCTGTGTTGTGCTCACAGGTGACAATGACTATTCGCCTGGAAGGGAGCACTGCGGCATGGCCATCGACCTCACCTCCAGCACTCCCAATGGGCAGCACACCCCCCCCTGTCACATGGCAGGCAGTAAGTCTCCTCTTAAGCCTGTTTCTCTCTAGCTGAGGGTTGTGTTGGTCTGGTCCTCCTGGTCCTTGGTTTGCCTACCAGCTTTTAGCCACTGCTGTTGGCACTGCTAATAACAGAGGAGGACAGGGGAGATTTTCTTGTTTTTTTGGTTCTTGTTCGTGCTGGTGTCTCATCTAAACATGAACGGGATTACTAGTCTGAACTATCCCAAGGTGGCATTTGAGAGCTGGTCCTTACCTGCTCCAGGTAGGAAAACACTAGGCTTGACATGTGCTGGTTTTGTTACCTCAGGTTCTGAAATCCAAACAGAAATTGTTGTTGTTGTTATTATTATTATTAGTAGTAGTAGTAGTACTGTTACTTTGCTTCCCAAAACAGCTTGAAGTAGCTTTATTTGAAAACGAACAAATTTTATTTACAAAACTATAGTTGACTATAACAAACTGAAAGGAGTTTGGTTTAGAATGTCGGGTAGAAACTGAGAGATTTGTGAGTCTGCACAGTGAGAGTGTCAAAAACTGATAATATTTATAGAATTATTCTCCTGTTATATATAGGAGGTGGATAAATGTACTTTACGCAATTTCATAAAAGCAACAACCTTCATTTTTTGTGTGTGTATGTGCTCTACATTGTTTAAGTGTTGGTTACAGTGTTGCATCAAGATATTTACCTTAATGTAACATCTGTACTTATACTCCCGAAAAGATGTAATGTGCTTTGCTTCCAGCATAATTACAGAGTGTTCCTCTCTATGTGATACTAATTTTCTTTCTGGTTTGTGTGTACTATAGATACATATTTATCTATTTAATCTAGGAGTTAGTATAATGCCCTACTGAGATCTTTGAAAGAAAGAGAGAGCTTTTAGGGTTGCTTGCTTTAAAATACTCAGTATACTGCCTTCAGAGTCTTTCTGAGAAAAAGATGTTAGTTTCCTTTAAGAATCCTTTCCTTCGGCAAAATTACGGGTAAAGCGCAGTTTTATGAGCCTTTAAACTGGGGGTTATTATGAAGATCTCTTAATTATATACATGTTGCTGGAGAATATGATTTCTAATACCATGGACTGAACTTTATATGACAGCCACCCATAATTCAGCATCTTTAGGCAATTCCAATTGTGCTGCCCTGGGATTCTGATACACTTTATTATGTTGTAAAAGTTTTACTACTCACTTTCTTCATTTTCTTTGTTTCCTTTTTATTAATGGGAAGACTTCATTGGAAGGGGAAAATGTATCTGTGTTTTAAATCTTCTTTATAATCTAGACTGAAAACCAAAGTCAAATTAGGAATAAAAAGATCTAGAATGAAGTAATGCAAAAGGCTTTAATGCACTCAGTATATTCATGTTCATTCTGTTAAAATTTCCAATGGATTTTAAGCCTCATTATTTTCTTTGCAACGCATATATATCTGCAGCCTTGGTGAATATCTTATTTTTTTTCAGAGGTGTTTTTTGGTCTCTCACAGGTGTCTCAAATGCTTTCATCACTGCTGCTCTGTGTTAAAGATGTGCTGCTGTTGAAAAATTAAGGGCACTGCCTGTGTTTCCCAAGCCAAAAAACCTCAAGCTTCTTAAATTTATTGTCATTTATTTACTCTTTGCAGGCTTAGGATTGTTTTGCAGAGAGGCGGCTTCTGCTGCCTTAAACATGGAAGATATTGATCAGAGGTTGTCGGCTTTTGTGGCAGCTGTTACCTTGGTTCATTTAAGGTTTTTGGCCAAATCTTGAATCTGGCATGTGTAGGCTAAATTTCCAGGCTGTGCTTTAGAGCTTTCCGCCTGTTTTGTGGGGCACAGGAAATCCTTTTAAAGGTTTGGTAACCCAGGGGCCTTTTTTAAGCTCTTTTGAGGGTTTTTTTGGTATTTTAGAAGGAAAGATGGAGGTGGAATAGCTGTTTTTGAAATATTTTGTATGAATTTAGTAGCTCCCAATGGAATGATCCATCATCCATTGTTTTAAGTAGAGGCAGTGGCTGTGTTCTGTTTCAGATTGGTTTGATTTCCAGTGGGTTGCTAGAGATCAAGTGATGTTGGCTGCCATTATAGCAAAGCCCAGGCCATGTCATCCTGGCTGGGTAGGACTTGGGAATGGAGGAAGTGATACAGGGGGCTGACCCCAAATATTTCCCTCCCGGATTGGTTGCCAGTCCCTGCCAGAAGTGCATGGCCCTCTTTGGCTGTGTGCTCTGGATGTGCACCTGCAAGGTAGAGATCGAAGTTTTGACCTTTGTTCTTCTTGCACTCCACTGAATTGTTTTGAACCGCAGCTCTTAAGTTAGTCAGAATTTGTGTCTGGATCAAAAGGAGAAACACCAAAAGAAGGAAATTTCTTGGATCTGTGCTGAAATGACTGAGTAGTGCTCTCCCAGCAACAGCAAAATTATGTGCTGGGTAAAGAGTTTTCTATGCTCATTAGCCCCTGGCAATCTGTGTTAGTAGTTCTGTCTGGATTACTGATGTTTTCAGGTTCTATTCCAAAAGGGTTTGTGTCGAATATTTTGGCTACTGCACCCTTTAACCTATTATCATTTGCAAGTATCTAGATGGTGGTTGTAGGGTATGGATGGGGATGACACTCAATTTTTATTTGTGAATGAGATGATCCTGAAAGATGAATCACACTGAATCACCTGTCATATCTAACTGATGATCCTACATATACCTGCCTTTAGCAGAACACTGCAAGTGTGTTGGCAGATGCTCTGTTCTAAAATACTTCACAGTAGTTTTATGTAAGCAAAGATTTAAACTACATGTAAATAGTCAAACAGAATAGGTTGATAGATCATCTCACTTTTCGCTACAGCAAAAGATGAATTACTGTTACACCTGCTGAGTACAGACGATATGTTTACATAGCCCCAAAACTGGAAGTCCAGCTTTTCTTTTGATCTTCTATAGGAAAAATCTTACAAAGGCTGACACCCAGAGCTGGGTGTCAAAGGCTTGCTCAATTAACTTTGTGTTGGTACTAGAGAGCTCCCTGCGTGGCCCTAAGCCCCCCCATAGACCCCACAGAGTTCAAGGGTGTCTATCTTGTTCCTGTCCGTGAGTGTTGAACTGGGCTAAGTGATCAGAAACTTCCGAATAGGAGCTGGCATGCTAATTAAAGGCTAATGGGGAATCCTTATAAAAGAGGCTTTAAAAAGAAATAATTCCCAGTCACCTCCCCATAATACCACACTGAGTCCTTACTACAGTTATTAGAGGTATTTTTTTCCCTGTAGGTTAAAATGGACTTAGAGGAATGTCTGCTTTAGAAACTGCAGGGGCACAGTTGTTCAATTAGTTGACTCAATCATTGCTTTGTGTAGGATGAAGGACACTTCTCTAAGATCACTGGCCTGGTATCATAGGGAAAATAGTAGCAGCAGCCATTAGCATCTGACAGTCAGTGACAAAGGCAATTTCCCCTTAAATTAGAGATTTGACAGTGGGTGTCCCAGTTAACTTTCTTATCTTTGCTTTCTTAGGCAAAAGGAGCCCTTAAATGAAACAGTCAGAACAATCATAAATATCAAACCCAACATCTGATGTTTGAAACCGATTAAAACTGTGGTATGCTTTCAAGAGGTGTTTATAGTAGCTTGAAGTGTTAGTAAGTTATGAGAATTAATTCATTAAGAGAATAAGCCATGTCGGCTGACTCTGCTGCTGGAAATAATGAGGCAGTTGCGTTTTCTCCATGGAGGGGAACGATCGTGCTGTCTGATGAGATCACTAATTGGGACAGCAGCACTAAGTGGGAATGATTTCAGCAGTGGTGTTTAAACAGAACTTGGGCAACATTTTATTATATTGTATCCAATACTATATTCCCAGTGATCAGGGTGGACTATCAGTTGCACTTTTTTTGTGGCATCAAAGCCCCAAATCTTTCCTGATCACTTTCATTTTTCAAGCCTGAATTGTCATACAACTCTGGTTTTGTCACAGTTGTGTTGTCCTGAGCAGAGAGTTACATGTACCACAGCTGTATTGGCACATCTGTAGGGATAAAGAAATGTAATTTTGGAGACTGACTGTTGGAATGAAACCACATAAAGTTAAAAGTTGCTCCATGCCTCAGCTCCATGGCAAACAAGCCTTTTCACCACCAGAATTTACTGCCAGGCACGTGAGGCTGAAACCTTGCACTGGGATTCTTCCCTGGCTCAGTATGTGTTGTGGGCTTTTTAGTAGGATGAGGTGATGGAGGCTGAACCTCTGCAGGAGGCTTTCCTTTAGGGAGGGTGGTTGAAGCTGATAGGGCTGGGCTGCAGAGGGGGACTGAATTAGTGCTTTGAGGCAGTCACTCCCCTGTCGTGTGCACTGGGGCATGAAGAGTTCTGGCAGCCAAACTGCTGTGCTCTGAACTGGGGATTCAGGTCTCCATTTCTTCCAAATATCTTGGAAAGTGCTAAAAACTCAGACCTCATCACCTCAAGATGCTGATGGAATCTTCTTTCCTCAGCAGCCTTTAAGGAGTACAATAGGCAGCATTTATTGGTCTGGGTATCTCCTGCCTCAGTGCAGGGAGGTGGACTTTTGACCATCACTTGAGGTTCTCCGGTCCTTTGTGTCCAACTTTGCAGTCTTGACACTTTTTAGATTTTTTAGAGCTCAGCAATGGAATTGCACGGTGATGCCCAATACAGATGTACCTGTGGTTTTGCAGGTTGAAGGACGGTGAAGATGGGCTTTGCCAAGATGAGCTCAGACATGAGGGATGAGCTCAATAAAGTGTGGCAGGGAACTGTAAGAAGTGAGCTCCTTTGACACTTAGAAGAGCACGGTCTTTGCTTCAGTCTTTTATCCTCAGACTTCCTGAGAATTGTGAGGGCAGTAGAAGTTATTAAAGTTTTAGCCAATGCATTTAGCTTTCTTGTAGTTTGAGAAGAAAAAATATTAAATGGAAAGGTAATCATCAGGAAATAGAATATATAGATCATAGAGTATAGATTATCAGGAAATAGGAAATAGAAACAGAAATAGAGGAGATTTTCCACACCTAAGAAACCAAAGCTCTGCAAAGTACAGTTACACTGTGTGTTTCTTAAAAAAAAAAAAAATGCAGCCCAAACAGAAGAAAGGGTTACCTGGAAATCAAGCATTTCCTGGGATGTACCTTGAATTGTTGTAGTTCTAGCTGCATCAGCTCAGATTTTTCACACTGGTGTGATTAAAATAATGAAATCGTTCCTCTGATACAATCTCTGTATGTAAACCAACACAGAGTAGCCACTGCAATGGGTTGGTGTTTGAGTGTCTGTAGCTCACACTGCAATAGTGAAGGGCTCCCCTGTGTATTTTTCCTGTCTTCTGTCACAGTCCTGGCATTCCCTATGGAGTCGAATACTCGGCTGCAAAAACATTCCTCCCTCTCAGTGAGTGTTATAATGAGGGTGGAGTGGAATGATCAGTTAATCTCATTAAATAGGTTTTTATTCATTCTGATGGAAGTCTCTTGAGAGGTCATCTGCCAGGGCTTTGTTGCAGCACACACCTTTCTTAGGAAGCTTCTGTTATTCTCTTGGACTGTCAGGTTCAGTTAACTTTCCCTGGTACACACCCTGTTACAACACTGTGCTCTTGCTAGCTTTGTAGTCAGCAAGTTTTCAGTGTTTGCTTCTGGAATTTCAGTTCCTTTCCAGACATGCCAACGAAAAGAGCAATCCTCATCTTCCATGAAATGTGACACTTTGATAGCAGCTGGATGACAAGATACCCGTTGGAGAATGTTCTGTGTTTCCCATCCCTGAATCTGGGGGAAGGTGCTACTCTTATTGAAATCAGTGGGTATCTTCTCCCAGGAAATTGGGTCAAAGGCTTGTTTCCAGTTCCTGTGGGCCACAGGCTCTGTCTAGTCCTTCAGCTAAGTGGTGGTTTGCAGGTTGGCAGGACTAAGTTTTACAGGTGGAAATGCAGCTGCCTGTGTTACCTTTGTGCAGCACTGAGGGTGAGCAGTGCTTGTCCTTCCAGTGCCAGGAGAGCACCTTGAAGGAGTGATGCTATTCAATCCAGGAGGAAAAGGCAGAGCCTCTTTTTCTGCTTTTTGCCTCAGTAATCCCAGTGAATGAAAATCCTTGGAGAACCCACCTTGAAACAGGTCTGTAGAAAATTGAAGAGAAGGCTGAGCCACGGCTCTGTGTAGTAACAAGACCTGTTGCCAACCCAGGTGAGGAGCCTGTGCCACAGCGTGCTGTCCCTTGCTTGTTTGGAGTCCAGGCAGCTGACTGCTGCATCCCAATGGAAGGAAGCAGAGCTGGATTATCACTGAGAAGAAATGAACATGACAGATATGGCTCTGGGGCTAGGTGACCAGAGGCCAAGTTTTTCTCCAAACTCTGGTCATTGTAGGAGAATCCCTTCATGTTTCTGTGCCTTTTTTTTCTCTTCTTGCCTTTTATTTTCTGAATCACAGAAGCTGTAGATCACTTAGGATGGAGGCTTGGATGGTACATGTTAGCCTTTATCAAAAATAGGATTTTTTTACAATATCTTCTTTGCTTAGGGGTTATTTTGCATTTAATTTTTGCAGCTCCACAATGAGACGCATTCAGAAGTACCTTAATACCAGTGCAGCTTATTTCTTGTCCTGCACAGGAATAATTGTGGTGGTCCTGAAGTACTCTGTCGTGGTGTGATTACATTGGAGCAACCACAGAATTTTAACTCTTCCCACACCACTGAGTGTTGCCAGGTCTGTGTGTGGACGAGCCCCTGTTCACACTGCCCAGCAAAATGTGCCCTTGGTCTGGAGCCAGGTCTACATTACCGGCTTCTGCTGGCACTGCTGTGTCAGCCTGTGGCTTTGAAGAACTGTAATCCCTCACAGGCAGAGAGATGCTGGCAGAAGCTCCTGCTCTGAGCACAGCCCTGGCTGTCAGGGTCACCTGCAAGTGCAGTTACAGGTGTTACAGTAAAAGTACCGTAAAACAGCAGACACTGTTCCTGGAAAAGCATGGGCTTGATTGATCCCCCTCATTTCTGTGCTTGTAGGTCATGTCAACTTCTGTGAATTAGAATGTCTTTTTCGGGTTTTTTAACTGACTTTTGTTTTCCCTCTGCCTCTTATTTTTAAAAAGTCTTTCCAATTTGGGGGTTTATTCCTGTAACGTTGTGTGGCCAAGGCATAGCACCACAGAGGTACTGGGCTCTGCATGCATTGTATGAGCTCCTTTAGCTCATGGTTGCTCTGTGTTTGTCCTGTCCAGAGAGATCACAGGGCTCTTGGTCTTCCCTTTGGTGAAGCTCAGGTTGGTACTGGGATCCCTGTGCTCTCTCAGGTATGGGGGGAGGTCAGTCCTAGGGGCAAACCATGCTCCCACCCCCGGTGTGGATGGTGTGAATATCTGTGTCTACCAGCTGGTAGTGAATGAAAAAGACAGGGGAGTTGAAGTGCAGTTCTCCTACACAGGTAGGAGCCCCTCTTCTTAGCAGACTGTGGGTTTTATACAAGGCATGAGCCAAGGAATCTGATTCACTGCAGACCTGTCTGCTGTCCCCACCATGGTTTCATGTTACTTGAAGAAGCTGCACAGACTGGTTTTTTCCAGCCTCTTTTCTTGCAGTGGTATTGGTACCACCTGTGAGGTTGCTCTGGTCACAGGTGTAGCCACTGCAGTAGGGGAGAGAGAAAGGGAAGATTTATGTGAGTATTCAAGTCCCTGCCCTGTCTCTGACCTGGAGAAGGCCTTTGGAGGATTCAGTGTTGCTGTCCACCCTGAAACTTTATGCAGTGGGGATAGAAAACCCAGCCACATGTTTGTGCTGCTGTTGTCAGGCCCTTTGTCCTGGGGGTTGGACTTCTCAAATGTTTTTTCAAAGGAGGTAGGACACCCTGAAGTACAGAAAATCCGTTCACCTTCTTGCCTGTCCCACCGATCATCTTTTTTTTCTTATGAATCTTCCCGTGTGAGGAGGTGAGGTGGGCTGTGTTTCCTGTCCCGCTAATGGAAGGTCTGGGCAGGGCTTATGACGGAGATGCTCCGTTGGCCGTTAAACCGCATACACGACAAAGCTTAACATTCCGATGGGGAGGTTTTCTTGTTTACCCCCTCTGTTCCTCCACCTGAACAAAACAAGTGTTAGACTAAAGATATCTGTGCTGTGACCTTCAGCATCAGGCTGGAGTTTTCTCACCTTCTTTTTAGTGAGGTTTTCCTTGCATTTCCCCCCAGCCTCTAAAACCTCCCAACTCCATCAGAAGAAAGTGATGTTGTCCTGGTTTTTCTCAAGGGGCATGTGTTCCCTCGGTCCATAGAAATTATGTTGGTGAGTGGCACATAAAAATGGCTGAAGAACCCTGTGATACACTCATGTCCATGGTAATTTTTCTTATGATAACTCTTGGATTTGGGAATGCCTGTGTGCAGTTCTATGAGAATTCACATCTAGTCTTTCCTAGACATCAGCTCAGCTTTTGGACATTCTGTGATTCCCTTTGCAAGAAAAGTTACTCTTTTAGGTAATAATCTAGCCATAAAAATACAAACTGACTGTCTGTGCATCATTTAAACTTCAGCAGTGTGAATTAAACACCTGCTTTTTTCCAAAGAGCAGCAAACAGGATGGTGTGAATTCCCTTCTTTTGAAAATGAAAGAAGTTGCTTCTTTCTGTATGAAAACAGCGAGTCTTTTTACACAGAAGAGGTATGAGATTTATTCATTTGAGAAGGAGTAGCTGTTCTCTTAAAGTTGTGGATGGTTTAAAAGTTTCCAGGAAAGAGTGGCAGTAGACTGAAGACCTTGTTCTGGTTAGCAGCCAGGTCTGCGTTAGAGGGAGACAGCTCAGGGAAAAGATTAAAATGGCGTTTGGTTTTTAATCTTATTTCTTGAGAAATTGATATCCTGCAGGGTTTGCCTTGTCGAGATAACAGCCCCTGAAGGAGAATAAATCTTATTAATTAGCGGTTTTGCATACTGCTTTTAATTGTCTGTTCCTAGGTACAGGCTTTGTACTGCACGTGCGCTGTTGTGGTGAGAGGCCGCTCTCCTGCATCCCTGGAGAGTCTGCAGGGATCTGGCACCAGTGCAGAGTCTGGCTGAGTATAGAAATATTTCAGAATACACCATTGGGCCTTAAATTTACTCACTGCCTTAATCCTCATCACCTTTCAGATTTAGACATGTCCTAAATGTAGTTGGGAGTAATAGTTTTACAGTTTAATCTCCCAAAATTGGGTCAACCTTACCAGTTGTTTTGACCTTGTTACCAGCACAGGTAGTTCCTGGGTGAGTCTAAGACATCTCCGTGCAGCTGTGTGGAACAATCTGGGGTATCAGCTTTACTTGAAACCCCCTGTTTGAAATTTTCCCCCTAGCTTAAATACACAGGCCTCTCTCTCTATCACTGTAGGGTATTATCCTTTGGATGATCTATTCTTCTGGAGAGTAATGTAATCATATCTTCTTGTTGTATCATGCTTTTTTCAGTTTTGAAAGCTTCACAAAGGATACCAGTTGAAAAGATACAAATGAGTGGATAAAATTTTAGGCTGAAGAAGTGGAGAAAAAGTAGGGAAATTATTCTTAGTAAGAATTCAGCTCCTATAGGTGGGAGGCAGTCAGCTTCATAATTTGTGTATGTGACTACAAATTGTCAGAGTATAGATATCTCTCAAGAGTTCAGAAGAATGATGTGCTAGTTGTGTGTTTAAGGGTCAAGTAGTAAATGACGTTAGCAGGCTGTGAGAGCTCTGTGAGTTTATTCTTGGCCTCCTTTTAAATTTGTATTCTATGAATTGCACAATTTATTTTGCTAAAATCCCATGTACCTACATGTGAATCCCAGAGTGTTCTCATAGTGTAAATGCTATGACCCGTCAGCTGCCCCCAAATTACCTAATATCAAGTAGAGAAGGTTGGCAGCCAAAGAAAAAGATAGGAAAATGTGTCCAGCCCTGGTTTCTGACAAGCCTGTACATGTGCAATGCAGTAATGCAAATGGAAGGCACTTAGGGAGGGTTTCAGTCACATACAACAGAGAAGTACAGGCTTGAAAAATACTAGGAAAGTGCAATTATTATGAAATGAGGAGAGAGAGAGAGGTATGTGAATTGTACCACGGCTGAAGGAAAAACTATTAAGGACCGCCCTTTTCAAATGTCAAATTCATGGGAAAAAGTTGTTGGGAGCCAGTCTCTGCTAAGTTTGCTTCTTGCAAAACCTACTTTTTTGTGAGATGTTTGTGCAAAATCACCTCTCTGGTCTGCCTGTGAGACCAGACATGACTCAGGCTATCAGCACGTAACATGGTTTCAGGTTGCTGTCTTACTTCTCTTGGTCTAAAATGCTGTAAAGAAGCGTTTGCTTTTTTTCTCACTTTTAAAGTGCTTCATTCATTTAATGTCATTAGCACTGTTGTTACTTAAATTTACCTTCTGACTGGTAACCATTAAATATTTATAGAGAAATCGATAGTAGTGAGATTTTTTGCTCAAGTAAATATAAATCACATATGTACTCAAAACCAAAGCAAACTGCAGTGCATTCCAGGAAATAATCTATAATGCTGCTCTGTAATGTTCTTCCTCATCTTCATGTCAGGATGTTTTATCTGTGTCCCAGCTCAGCCATTCCTGCCCCAGAACCCTGGCTGTTCTTTTTAACAGCCTAGAACAACAGAGCCTTAGGAAAAGAGTAGAAGTGTTTTCACTGTAGAAATGTGAATGCTAATTGCCATATAATTATCCAAGGTTCCTTAATGACTGGATACAGGGAGATCCTTGGGTTTGATGTTGTGTCTGGTAGACAGCACCCCAGCCACAGACTGCTGTGCTAGAAGAGAATGGAACTGGCTGGAGGCAAACCCAGCCCTTCCCAGCATTTGGCAAGAGGAAAGTATTTTTGAGTGAAGGTGGTGATGTGGCAACAGAAGATGATGGTTTAAAACTAATGCCTAATAAAAGAAAAATTAGGACTGGGCTTAAAATGGCTTCAGAGCCAGGCTTAAGTTCATTGGAGGAGAATAGACAAGGTATGAGGTAGACAGCACAGCTGATGTACACAGGGCAGTTTATTCTCCATTTTGGGTCTCTGCAGCATTTTCTTGTGCAACTATAGATGGAATGAATCTTTGTAGACCATCAAAGAGATGACCTTAATCAATTGTTCCGGCCAGGTGTTTTGGAAGGGGGAAAGCTTCCTTATGAGTCAGTGATGAAATTTCAGTTTATAATTATGACTGTAGTTTATAATAATAATTCTAATTATATATATAAAGAATTTAACCTACTATAATGTAAAATGGTAACATTTGCTGAGCTTTGGCTGCTTTCAGTTGGTGAAAATGTGCTGGTGGTTGTTGGCTGGGATTCAGAAACATTTGTCAAAATTTTGTGTGCTATGTGAACAACAAAATTTTGTGTGGATTAAGCAATTATTAATTCTCTCCCATTATCCGTCAGATAAAACTACAACTAGCTCATTAACCAAAATTAATTGTAAATAAAGCCGATCTGTTGTTGAGGAAACTAGTTAGAATGGTAATTGGGTAATGATGATGCATTTAATTTCAAACTGCAGATTTAAAAGCTACTCCTTTTGGCAGTGATAGAGCAAGGTGTTCAGAAATGAAGCAGAGTGCTTGTCACTGTCATTGTCCTCTTAATTAATGCCACCAGGACTGCCTGTGTTATGAATCTAATTAGTGTCCCCTGTAGAGCACTTGGGAATGTTCTGATTCTGCTCACATTGAAGCCATTGAAACAATGGTTAAACTGTTTTGTTACCTCTCTGGGCAGGAGGTAACACAGGAGGCCGTGTGGAAGTGGTGGTGTAGGACATTGCACACTGCTGGCTTTCCTCCTGCAGCAGCGCATCCTCAGGGCTGAGCTCTGGGAGTAGTGGCTGTGCTTTGGGATTTGCTACTGACTTGCCATGGAGATGGATCTGGAGTTTCAGGCCAACAAAATTGAATTGTGACTCAACGTTTTAAAAATGATTGAGTGAGAATTTTCCATGCAGTTTCATTACAGTATCTTTTGCCCCAAGGATTATTTACTGTGGAGTAACTTCCAGCATGTTTTTGCTGCTATTTGTAATGTTGAATTTTAATAAGAAAGGACTTGTTTAAATAGGATAATGTTTTTATCCCAAATTGCCCAGTTCTAATGGTAAAATTAGCATCATGAGTAAAATCAGCAGTTGTACCTGCTAGCCTACATGCACAATTTCTTGTTTATTTTTTTACTCTGTTTTCAAAATGTATTAAATGCTATTATGAGATGAGCACAGCATGTTTGATTTTAGCCAACTACCATTTCAATGATTAACAAAGAAATGGCATTGGGTACAGAATGTATGATTCGGGAGGGCCACCAAGTTGATCCGAGGGATGGAGCACCTCTGCTGTGAGGCTGAGAGAGTTGGGATTGTTCAGCCAGGAGAAGAGAAAGCTTTGTGAGGACCTAACTGTGGCAAGAAAGATGGAGAGAGACTATTTACAGTGGTCTGGAATGACAGGACAAGGGGGAATGGCTTCCCAGTGCCAGAGAGCACAGGTAGATTGAATATTAGGAAGAAATTCCTGACTGTGAGGTTGGTGAGGCCCTGGCACAGGTAGCCCAGAGAAGCTGTGGCTGCCCCATCCCTGGTAGTGTCCAAGGCCAGGCTGGATGGGGCTTGGAGCAACCTGGGACAGTGGAAGGTGTCCCTGCCCATGGAAGGGGGTGGGATGAGATGAGCTTTAAGGTCTCTTCCAACCCAAACCATTCCATGATTCTCCTTGTCCCGTCATTTGTAATCCCTCTACTGATTTATTTTTTTTTCCTTCTGACTTGGTTGAGAGGGAATTACAGAACTAAAGCATCAGTTTAATCTTTGATGTTCCTACTTACCAGACTTGAGGGGAATATAGAATAAATACATTTTACCTATTTTATTTTTAACTGTTTCTCCATGAGGTTTTTTTTTCTCTTGTGCTTCCTGGTCCATGGGGAGAAAAACCCTACAAGCATGTTTTAGTTACATCACTAATATTAGAACTGAGTAATCGGGTGGCTTTGGCAGCAGTCTCGTTTATAAATTGTTGGTGAGCAGATGGCTCACCAAGTTGGCATGCCAGCTCCAAACTTTCACAATCATGAGTCAAGTTTTAAATCGCAAGATTGCCTTACATACCATGAGGGTTTTTTTATTTTTAATGTGTGTTTGTTTAATAAATGTAACTCTCGATGGGTCTTCTCATTCCTGAGCTGTGTTTTGCACTGAAGCATGGCTTTTCAGCAGTCTCTGGCTTCGGGAATTCTTTTTTTTCTTAATTTAATGAAAGTGGAGACTTTTTTAGTCACTTAATCTGAAAATCTTACTGCTAAGAAAAACTAATAAATGTCAGTATAAGGGACATAAAAGTGAAACTTTTTAATCCTGGCTAATGTCAGACAGTTCAAATGATTAAGATCATTCACAAATGAACTTATAACAAGTTTTGGTTTGTATGCATAAATATTTTTTAGGAAAAATTTGCTATCCTGGATATGCAGTTGTGTGCCGATTTGTTTGTTTTCTGAGTGCAGGGCTTTAGTCATTAGGCAGCATCGAGTACCAATGTTACATTTTGAAATGCAAGAGTGAATATTTTCTGTAAACAAAATGTAGCAGTAAGGAAACTGGGCCGAGCAAGAGTGCTCAGACATTCTCCCTGTGAGCACAGTGAAGTTCCAAAAGGGTCAGATCTTGATCCACTTGAGAATTTGGACTAATATTACTGGAAGGATTTCTGCTTTTTTCTTTTTCCTTTTCAAGCTATTCCTTTAAGTAAAATTAATATGCTATATGTGGGTTATAATGCATTGTGGGACCTGTTATGGAATGATAATTAGACCTTATTTCTAAATGATTCCACACAAAGTGTGCTGTTGTAAATGCTAAACAACTGTGTTTCATCCATAATCATGTAATTGGTGTGTGCAGCTAATTAGCATGTGTTCAATTTAGGCCGAGATTTTTTGGAAATGTCTCCTGTTCTGGTCCTGATTTAGCAAAGCTCTTAAACAGATGATTAACTTCCATTGGCTTTAATAGGACTTAAGCACATTCTTAATCAGGGCTATTGTGTCAAATCATGTCTCTTGGTGACAATCAGAACAACCTGCCAGAGCCGTAGTAAAAATATCTGTAGGTCCTTCTTAAATTTAGATTAATAATTTCTTTAATTTGTGTAGCATTTTGTTTCAGAATCTGAAACTCTGTGTTGGTACCTTTCTCTCTCTCTTTTTAAGCAAATGGTTATTGTCACAATCTAATTGTATGTGTGAAGTTTAAAGATTTTAACTAGCTTGGCAGGCTGTTTACATCGAATCTGTTCAATACACCTTTCAGATGGAGAAGAAGAAAATAGGCATCTGAGAGTGCCGCACTGGAATATAAATGTCAGTGCTGATAGATATCTATGATGGAAAATTTGTGTGGGAGTAATAATTTAGTAATAAAATAGGTCAAATTAATTTTTATGCTGAAGGGGATACCTTACAATAACCATTTTGTAATTTTATGTTTGACAGTTTGTTCTGCATTATGTGGATAGGTGGAGCTGAGATAATGTAATCCATTTCCAGTTGTAAACAAGATTGCTTTAAGAGCTGCAGTAGTAAGATGCATGTTGGCTGACTTTAAGCTGAAAGGTAATTGCCTCTGAATATTAATGTGCATGTGGGGATTTTGTTTTTAATACTGGGATTTCATCTTTGCCCTATAGCAGCTCTGAAGAGGCCCTTGTTTTCCCAAACCCCACTTTGCTGCTAATTGAAGCTGATGGCAAGTGTTGAATTTTGGGTCCTTTGCTTTTATTTTATGTGGCCTGTTTTCCTTGGAGAATGCTGCTTTCTTTGCTGTTATTTTCTTGCTAACCACCTTTTGAGTTGAGGATTTTTGGAGATGCTCTTGCTGTCCCATAGTAGCTATGAGTAGTTCCTGGGATGGAGGAGGAAGGGTGGAATTGTAGGTTATGGAAAAGGGGAGAAGTTGATGCACTAATTAAATTGGAGCCTCTTAGAGAAATGAGAGTTAAGGTGCTGATCCTGTGCTCTGTAGCTGGCAAGCTTTCTCATGAAAACGCTTTGAATAGTGGCCTATCCAAAGCCCACTGCACTCTGTGGGGGATTCTCTAATTCCACACACTTGTAGAGCAGACCCCTATCATGAGGGCAAGCTATAGGCAGTGACACATGGTCTGGGGGAACATCAACTGACTGTATTTGTATGTGAAATAGTTTTAGGCCTGGAAGGCTACAGGCAGATTACAAGCAAGCTGTACCTCAGCTTTCCATTTAAGTTCCAGCCCTTGGCTTGTACAAGCTGTTCCATTACCCACAGCTTACAGTGAGGCTCAGCACTGGGAACAGCGGGGCTGGTGTTGAGCAGGGTGTAACTGCAGCTCTGCTCTGGAGCAAACTGCAGCCGAGCAGTGCTGCTGGAGCTTGGAAATGTGGTGTGCAGGGTTTTAACCTGCACATGTTTTAATGGCACTGGGTGTGTGAGCTGTCATTAGTTGGGACTGTTCAGAGGTGTTGTAACTGGCCAGTGCCCCAGATGCCCTTCTAGCCGAGATGACTATTCCTGAGGCAAGCATTCAAAGCAGAGTTCAGCATTCCTTGTTCTCTGTGGCAATGCCAGCATTTTCTTCTGAAAAAGAAAAACCAAATAACAAAAAGGGGTATTTTTAGCTTGGATCGATTTGCTGATCCAGTTTAGTGCACGGTCTCACACAGTGAGAGGATGGTGTCTGAGCAGGGGTGAGAGCTCCGAGCTCTTTTTCTGTTTCTCCAGAGGCAAAGGTACTCTGAGCTGTGCTGATACCTAGCACAGGTCATCAACTGTGTGGTCAGCAAGGCAGCCAGTTGGCTTTTCTGCTGCAAAGGGTGGTTGTCTCTTGCAAAGGGATGGAGCCAGCAGCTCAGAGGTGCTGGGTTCACAACCAGCCCTTTTGCAAATGTAGCTCACAGCTCACATTTGCACTGTAACCTCATATAACACCTTTAGTTAAACAGTAGTGGGGGTATGAGTGGGAGCCACTGAATAGAGACAGACTTGGATCTTCCACATTCCTGCGCAAACTTTGGGGTATTGAGTTTTTTGGTTTAGAATGATTGTTTTTTAGATTTCCATAGTGCCCCATCGCTGGTCTGACACTTCCTGAAGTTAAGGGGAGTCTTGGTGGTATTTCAGTCATTTTTGCAACATGATGCTGCTTGTAGCAAAGCTGTTCTATGGCTGTCTTTGCTAAAAAATTACTTAGCTACAGAAACATTTGACTGTAGGCTGGTAAGCAGAAAAAGTGAGGGTGTGTGGGTTTGTGAATGTATGTTGCCCATTAAGGAGTCTCACTCAATGCTGGATGCTTCATTACAATGAGAAAAATAACATAAAAGGATTCTAATAACTAATTAACTTGTTCCCTAATGGATCAGGCACTGTCTTAAGGGCAGTAGTTTAAAAGAGTCCGTTTAATGAAAGTTGACTGGAGGTATGTCCTGTGGCTATTACAAACTTTGCTTTATAATATCATGTATTTTTCAGCAGCTCCTTGCCATGCTGTAATGTGGTTGGAGTGGGAGAAATTAGAAAACTGACCATTTCCCGGCAGATAGCGATAAGTTTCTACTCAGTCAGAATGCTCTATACACTGTGATAGGTTTATAATTATTATCCTAAGATTGATGTTTTTGGGGGGGAGTGTAAATTTGTGCAGCAGTAATCCATTAAGAAATCAATAATCATTCCATCCTGAAATGCAGTTTCTCTACAACATTATAAATACACACCAAAGATTTGAAACTCTGCCGGTTTCCCCTTCTCCACCCCCCTCCTTCTGCTTCCCTGAACTCCCAAGTTCAATGCCCTTTGTTGTGTTGGAGAAGCTGTTACGTGGTGGGACTCTTCTGTTGGGAAAAACATGGCTGGTAGCATTAGCAGGATCCTGAGAGCCAGTAACACTTTTTAGTGTGAACTTTGCTTTCCCACCAAAAGTACCCTTTTTAGCTTGGGGAAATCCCCCTCTCCTCTGCCAGGGTTTCATCCCTGCTAGATGGGGATGATGAAGATTTATGCCTTGTTCCTCTGTAGAGAATAGTGGAGAGGAAGTATTATAGAAGTGCAAAGTCATTGTATTTGTACATTCCTCCTCATTCAGACTTGGTTCTTCATGTAACAGTTCAGAGGTTTGGCTATCAGAGACCAGCACATCCTGCAGGACTTCCCTTCTTGCTCTGAATTCTCCCTAGCTGGGCAAACGCATTTTTGAATTGCTGCTATAAGTTATCCTCTGAGGTGGAGAGCTGGAAACATGCTTTATCTTGGAGTGAAGGTGATTATAATTGATAAATAGTAGCTGAGTGAGGAAGAGTGAGAATATTATTTATATTTCTTTGTGGAGGAATAAATTACATGGAGTGAGGTGCTGGGTCAGCCTGGTTTTGATCTTGCAAGGAAAATTATGGATGGAGCAGGGAGATGTTATTGCTGTAGCAAGAGCCACGAAACATGGAGTACTTCTAATATTACATTTCCATGTCTTTTATCATTCCTCTACTTTCTTTTTGTTAGAGCTGGTTGAAAAATCATTTCTAATAAAAAAAATCTCCTTTTTTCATTTCACTTTAAACTGCTATTATTTTTAGCCAGCTCTGCTGTTGGTTGAAAAAGGGGGATTTGTTAATGACAGAGTCGTGTTTTACACCCATGATAGTTGTTCAGGCCTAATTTCCCCCTTTCTCATCTGCCCTTAAAAAAGCATGCTTGGATTGGTGTGGGTAACTCAGATGTACCTTTTCCTCCTCTGAGAACACTGTCATTCAGTGCATAGATGGTTACCAGCCTCTTCAGCTTTGAGAGGCAGAAAAAACAGTCTTTATCACATCTTTACTTTTGAAATTTGAGAATCTCTGGTTATGTCCAGAGGTCTAACAAACGTAAAGTGTGAGTTTGGGCTGTGATTTGGTACATATGTGCCTTGGCTTATTTGGGAATACCCACATGGGTAGAATCATGCATGTGTTTTAGTGTTTGCAGACAGGGAGTGTGGGTGAGCTGGTGATGAACAAAAATGGACACTGAGAAGCCAAACACTGGCTCTCACCTCTGTAGTTGCTCTAGAATAATCCAAGCCTATTGTCATGGTAAATTCTCTCACAGTCATCCTGTATGGAAAGAACTTTCACACGTGGTTTGACTGTGGGGACACTTGCCTTTCAGTGGTTCTCACCGGAAAGTGCAAAGTTGGATGCTAATAGGAAAAGACCCACATGCCAGCAAAAGAAGGATCTTGTCAATTGTATTCAGTAGGTTTCGTTCAGCATTGACTTCTTGTCTGGTGAATTTGATTTTTTTTTTCTTAAAGGTCATGAACCCCATACTGGGTACTTTCCCGTCAATAAAGAATAGTTCTTCATTTACCTAAAACTGTCCCTCTTGCTCAGATGCTGGTACCAAATGAGTTTAGCAAGGACTGACACTTTGTGGGTTTTGACTCTTCTTAATTCAATACCTTGTAACTGGCTTCACTTCTTTGGTATTCATACTGATTAATGGCTTTTATACATCATTAATGCTTGATTTTGAAAATATCTCTTTTTTTCTCCTGTCCGGTCAACTTGTGATACAGAAGCAGCAACTGATTGACAGCTGGTTTTTCTGCAATGATTTGCTGAAGAGTTCATGCCAATGACATGTGGCTTTTCAGCAAAATAGGAAGACTTTATCACATCTTTTTGTTTTACCCATTACCTTTTTTTTCCAGTGGTTTGCAGAGCAGTGAGTGCTAAAAGCCCAGTATCAGCTCACAGGATGCCGAGTTTAACAGATAGGGCCTTATTAGCTCTTGGTTGCATTTGGCTTTACCTCACAAGTCTCTATTTAGAATTACCTGTAAGTGGTTATTTTCCAGTGCGGTTTTCAAAGACAAACCACTTTTTTTTTTCTTATTGTTGTTGCTACTGGTTTTTTTAACTACTAAAAGCTCATCACCATGTATATAACTCCTTTGTGTCCACTGATAGCTTGAGTGGCAAGTTACAGAAATCGGTGTAAGTGGCTTTTTGGAAAGAAAATTCTTCAAAGAGAAATATTTAACAAACTGAACAATTAAGAGATGCCATCTCAATCAATAAGTTAGAGTTAATTGGCTGTGTACAAAGCATTTTTAAACAGCTTCCCTGAAGAGTCTGTGTATTGAGCTTAGAGTGCCTTTCTAGTGAGGCTATTTTCAAAGGCTGGTTTCCTCTAAAAAATGCTCATTTTCAATATTTTTTTTCTAATTTCCAGACTGCCATCTTGCATTGTAGCTATGGGTCTCACTGAGTGAATTTAAGACTATTTAATATTTTCATTTCTTCCTTCGTGTGTGTGTGTGCTGCCCTAGGAGTATCCCGTGTTCTAGTGACTGCAAACTGCTGGTCTAAAAAACAGTCAGCACCTGCTCTCAGCCTGTGGGCAATAACAGCACTGCAAATGTGCTGTATTCAGGTGTCTGTGTCACCTCAGTTTTCTATTTCTGTTAACTTTATCAAAGTCTCCCAAGTGAACACATTGACCACAAGCCACGTGTTTGGACCAACGGTCTTAAACCGATAGTTTAACTTCATGCTTCTAGTGGAGTCATAAACCCTATTGGAATTAAAAGGAAAAAAGAAATCCAAACCCCCTTATTAGTGCCGTCAGGTTATGGGTACATTTCCGAAAGGGTATTTCATGCCAAGTCTTCAAAGCCCTCCTCAATGATGAACAGGCGTCATTCTCTGAGAGACTGGAGGTGGGAGAAGAGCTTCCTCTCTCTTCTAGCCAGAGCCACCTGTCTCTTTGGGATGCTGTAGGCCTGACTTTTAGAGAAGGCAGAGATTGCCAGACCATTTCCAAGTGGATCAGGAATTTGTGCAGTTGGACATTGGAAGAGTTGGTCCAAGTGGCTTGGTCAGTGGCACGTGGCGAGACAGCAGCCAAGCTCCACATCCGCTGAAACGCCTGTCTTCCAGCCATGCATTCATTTCACCACACCTGTGTTTCTTGCTTTGTGGGTTGTGTATAACTGTTAAATGTGTTTAATGAAGCTCCCTCCCTATTTTTTTTTCTCGACCCAAATGTCACCTGTAAAAGTCAAGGTAAATGGTAAGAAAGGAAGAAATCACTAGCATAAAATCTGTAGAATGAAGTAGTTAAAAGCAAAATACTTTCTTAATGCTTTTCCTGGAAACTGTTCTTCCCTTTTGACCCACCAAAGGTCCTCACTGTGACTTGTGAGCTGAAGGACTGTGATTCTGGGTTATAGTTCTCAAATAATTTGAGCAATGCTGCTTTCAGATGAAGAAATGTTAACAGGTCTTGTTCAGGCTGATTCTCCCTTGTGCGGTTGGGTAAAGAAGTGGGGAGTAAATCATTGAGTAGGTATATCTTCCATTCAGCAGGAGCTGCACATGATGGGATTATTAGTATTTCTAAACTAAAGCCCCTGACAGATCCTTGGATGCTTAAAGCTGTTGTGATGCTTTACCAGATGGTTCAGAAACTCAGACTGGAATATCTCATTGGCTGGTGCTGAACAATGACATTTCAAACCCACACGTTTGTTTGGATTTTAATTTTCAGGAGGATTAAAGCTTTTTGGGATATGGGCTGTCTCTTTCCATATATATGCTCAGCACCTTATGTAGTTTAGATGCTTTTGCAGTGTCTTTATAATTCATCAAATAACAGAATATTTGGAACTGTTGCATATTTTTAGCCATGTGGTCCAGCAAAGTGCAGACAGGGATAAGCGTGCAAGTTGTTGCCTGGTTTAATGCAATGAGTGCGATGACTGCGACTGCTTTGACTTGTATCTGGTAATTGTGTGAGCAGGTGATTATGCTGAAATGTGTGCCACTTTTGATTCTGTATCCCTCTGTTCTTTTCACTCTTCTCAAATCTTGTCTTTGAAGCCTCAGTCCTGTAAATACTAATGTGTTTGCATAACTTGTATTCAATGCGGTGTTGATCCTTATTCCTGTTAGAGGTTGAACTGTTCAGTCCTGACTTTACTAAATACATTGAATGAGACCCCGCTGCTCTTGGGGAGAAGATCAAAGGAGACCGGTTGGGTTTTATTCCCTTTCAGTCCCATGACATCTTGAAAACAGGATGAAGTGTCCCTCTGGCAAAATCTAAAAAATTTTTAGGGCCTTCCAAATTAGGCAGTCCTCCCTGGCTGCCGACATGTCTGTCCTGGTTGAAACTAGGATCTTTCTGCTCCTTCCGAACTGCCTTGGAGCAGGAATGGGGGTATTACTATGAAATTCTCTTCTTAATTCCTTAGGGCAAAGATTGCTGTTTTGTTGTGTGTAGATAATATTGGATAGAGGTAGGTTACTGTGTGAAAATGTGCACAGATCGTTTTGGGATCAGGGGAAGTATTTGAGCTTAGTGTTTGAGGAATGGAGAACTTGTTTATAATGCTTGTTTAAACAACAGTGTTAATGGACATTCTAGAGAGCAGTGAACCACGATGCTTTGTTGACAAGTCTGGGAGGTTTGGCCTTTTTTTGTCCCTCTCCTACCGCTGGCAACTCAATTAAGAGAATAGCATCAGTGGGAAAAGAGTTCAGTTATGTTGAGAAGAAAAACGACATTTGACATAACTATTTTCATGTGTTAGACGGGTACGTTCTATCCCACTGTTCTCCATATGATTCATTCTATTTGTGCATGACTGTTGCACAGTATTAAATAATGTGCCTTTTTTTTCTGTTAAACAAGTATTCCCCTAGCTTGTCTCAAAAAGCTGACACATGTTCATTCTTCACTCAGGGAGTTCTGCATCTGTCGACGCTTCAGACATAATCAGTTTAGATTTCAGCAGCTGATTAGTGCTCACCTCTAACCAAACTCAGAAGCTGTTCCTCCAACTGGTAACAAATAATATCCTAATTAGTCGTCTGCATAACGATAGCAGGGGCCTTAGCTGAAAGCTACTGCTCTTGGAGGCCTTTCTGTTCTAGTCCACTGGCTTTACAGTCTGTTGGATCAGCATTTACGCTGAGCTTTTATTCCCCCTGCCTTAAAATGCCTTGCAGAGCAATTAATTATGCACCTGAAGATAGGCATTAGGCACGCAACAGTATTCCACACACAGTTGTGAACATTTCATTAGAGCCAGTTAATTTATGTGTGATTATGAAAGCAAGAGCAGGAATTCTGGGCAGGACTCCAGGATTATCCTATAGCGCCTGTAGCTGGAGCGTGTCCCTGCAAGGCTGTTTGACCCGGCCGGCTGATGCAGCCGAGCGCGGCTCACGCTGCCTTAAATCCTGCCTCAAACAGGAGCCCACGGAGTGCACGGAGCAGCAGCTGCAGGGAGGAGGACAGTGTGGAGAGTGACTTCTCTCTTCTCTGGTGACTGGCTGGTTGTGACAGCACCAGGTTTTACCAGGAAGTTTTATTTGGGTTTATGCTTTTCTGAGTCTGATTAGCTAGTTAGCAAAACATGCCCATCCCTGTCCATTAAACTCTGTGTACTTCCTCTTAGCTAACACTTATTTTGCACAAGCCTGGGGATTTTTTTTTTTAATAAATCAATGTCTACAGAGGCATAATTTAATAAGTACCACTCACAGGGATGGCACAGTAGCCACTGGCATCTCTCAGAACAAAAGTCATGTGAGCAACTATAGCTGGATTAGTGTGACCTTAATAGTACAGAGAATTGAGGAAAGAAAAGAGAGAGGTTGAGGGGGAAAATGTCTTAAGATGCCTTCAGGAAACTGTGCAACTAAAGTTGTCCGAAGGCGGGCTGAGCAAGCTGAATACCAGAGTACATAAATATCTGTTAGTTTAAAAAGGAAGTTTTAAAATGTCAATTGGATTTTTAGGTTTGATTCAATAACTTTTTAAAACCCTGCTTAACTTTGAAATTGAGAGGGTCTATTTTAAAACACAAATCAACAGTAACAGAGAAATCACTTAAATAACAGCAAAAGTGCTGCTTAAATATTTGCTGCTGAAATGTTGGTGTGTCTAGCTACTAAAATTGGGGATGTCACAAAATCAGCACCTAAAAGCAGAGCTTGTTGCTGAAAGTGCTTTATTACTGTAGTTGTTGCTTTTTCTGTTGGTATGTGGATATTTTCTTCAGTTTATTCAGAGTTCAGTCAAAGTGGGTAAGACGGCTAGTAGGTGGAAAAGCAGAAACAATTGCTCTGCTCTGCAAGCTGGTGAATAAAAACTGGTTTGAGAGGTTGAGGCCAATTCCATTTTGCATTCAGGATAAGGTTGACATGAGTAATGAATTTAAAAATAATTTTGAAAATGAAGCTGTTAATTATCTTTAATGTATTAACATGTAAAACAAATGTGTGAATAAATGAATGCTAAGCTTTTTAAATAAGTGCAGTCTGTCTCCTGAGGTAATAAAAAGTGCCTAATCTACTATAAAGCTTCAATTTATTTGCAAAGTCACTGGCCTCTGTGGCTAATAGTTTTTGTTTAGAAAACAGCTGAGAAGTCCAAATACAAGATTAGCTACAATATTTAAACTGAAGTTTCCTGGTTGCTTTATTAAACTCCAACTTTAAAAGATGATTACATTACTTGATTATGAATTGATTCACCATGTCTTCCTCTTTAATAAAATATATTTATCTTGGAAACAGGTACTAGGATATAACTAATCTATCTGCATTTTGGTACTGTAGCTGGTATGCTTTCCTGAGAATGTTGTTAGCTTAACTAAGATAGATATTGATACAGTTTTTTTTTAAAATGTATGAGAAAATGTCTAAATGGAAGATTGTGGAAGGCTATAAAAGATGGGACTTACCAGGTTACAAGAAGGTGACAAGCTTCTTCAGTCACAAAACAGGTTGTTTCAATTATTCATGAAGAAATTGCCATTAAAAATGGGCAGGGACTGGTGTCTCTTCCAATTCACATCAAAGGACAATATCAACGCGAAAAAACCAGAAAATTGTACGGGAAGAGTTGCCACGTTTGGGCTGGAACAATGAAAATTAGATGAAATGTGGGAGTGCGTGGTGCAGGGTTGGAGGCCGGGGACTCAATTTCTGCTGTAACCTGCATGCAAGGAAATTACAGAGGAGGAATAAGGCGAGTTTAGGTGATATGAGGTGTCTCTCGGGCACCAGCATGATAAAGTTAGGGAAAAGGCATGTGCTGTGATGTGGGCTTCCAGGTAAAGTGTTTCCAGTGGAGAAGGGAAATGGTGATGCTGTTTTACCAGCCTGAGCAGCGGGGTAGCTTGGCCCACACAGAGGTCTTCACTTCAGCCACGAGACATCTTCTGTTTCAGGAGCTCCCTTTTCAGACTAGTCTGGGAATCTCTCTTCTCTGTCAGGAAATGAAGATCTGTTCTGCCAAGTCCAGTCCACCTGGTAAATTCAGCCTTTTGAAAGGGCATGGGATAGGACCCATTGACCAGCACAGGAAGGGGTAAATACCAGACAAGGTGGCAAGTTATTTAAACTTACAAAATTGTCATGAGAAGCAGCAGACTAGGATTGAAGCAGAGTTACCCTTTTGCTTCTGCCAGAATGTGGGCAGGAGTCTGACACATTTCTGAATGGGATCATATGGCATGGTGGCCTGACTACGGAGGGCTGAGAGTCACGTAGGGCAATGCGGCACCTTTTACCTCTGTAGAAGTCACCAATTGTGTGCCTGTCTGAGCCTTAAGCAATGCCTTCCTCATCTTCTCAAATTCTAATGCCAAGGCTGGTAGCAGCCCCTCTCTACTCTGAAGTCCAAGCCAAGGCCTGCAAAGGCTGTACACGTACACCAGTACTCCCTTTTCGTGGGTCACACTGCAGTTGTGCAGCAGCAGAAATGTCTTTTCCATGTTCTTTTTGTGCCTTTGTGGAACTCTAGCATGAGTTTCCCTAGGAAAACCAAGGTTTTCTGTGGCAAGACCTATGTTAGGTCTATAGCAAGGAAGCAGTTGCCTACAGGAAGCCCTGGGATCCATGAGGGCGTGGTTATGAACTCCCTTCAGTTGGATGAGCTGTTCTGTATTTTACTACAGAGCTGGGGTAGCTTGGAGTTAGCGAGGACTGAAGTTTGTTTCTCTTTACATTTGCTGTGCCACAAGGTAGCACAAAAATGAAAGTCTTCAGTCATCTGCTTTTCAGATGATGAGTAGCAGCAGAAATCAATGCTCAGACTTATGTCTGAACCACTGGAGATTTAACTCTCCCTTGGCTAACTGAAATTCTCCTGGCTATGAGAATTTTTGCTGAACCACATACTATTTTTCATAGGACCTCCTGCAAGTTTTGTGTAAGTATGCTGGCAAGTTTGCTTTGATTTTTATGGAAGATGCTGGTACAGATCAAAACCCCTCAGCTGGTGCCAAACTGTCATTTGGTGTAAAGTACCATAAGTATAGATCTAATAACGGCTTCTGATTTAGAGCATCTGATATTCTACTTTGCTAACTACTGGGTTTAGGTTTTTTAAAATGTGCAATAATTTTTATTTAATGTAAAGCTCCATAATAAAACTTGGACTTGTTTCCTTTCCCATGTGCTTATCACAAGGAGAACATAACTGCCATTCTTCTGTAATATGGTTGAAATAATGAATTCACTCCAATGATCAAAATTCAATTTGGTCATTCCTCCACTATGAATTCTGTCAGACAAAGAAGGTATGCTTCCCAGGAGGAAGATGAGACAAGGGATTAATTGGAGCTGGCTCCCTGGAATTTTTGCACAGTAGTTTGTAGAAGGAATAAGTTTTAGTGTTTTTGAGATCTGTAAATGTGCCTGTTAATGCCAAAACAGTCTGGGATATATTTTCAAAGCACAGTTCACTAATCCTGTTATCAAATAATGGGATTTGTTCATGTACCTCCCATGAGCTACTTTCAAAACATACCTTGAAGTGTCAAAAGTTTTCTGGATGCACATTTAAAACTTACTGAATTCTTTAAGTGCTAAAAGTAGGAATTTGCCCATGCTCTCAGCTTTGATCGCATCTGAGGTACATACTGGAAGGAGCTACTACAAAAGACTTTTTTGGTATATATGGCCTAGCAAAGCTGGGTTTTTCTAGGAGATGTATTTCTGTAGGGACATCTATCTATAGTGCTGTTCAAGAGAGGCCATTCCAACCATCCTCACAAGATACCTTGTCCCTCAGACCCGAACAATACGAACTTGTTCATGGACGTGCATTGAGTACAATTTGGTGGGTTGGTGGGTTTTTGAGGGCATAAGATTCACCACAGATTAGTATGTGCTCACTCCGAGATGGGTTCTTGGAATGTAATAATTTATTATCTCATGGATAGTGTGACAAATGGGGATCAGTCCTTGCAAATTCATTTCCATGTCTACACCTGTTTTGGCTGCTGGGTTACTGCAAGGGCTGCTTGGCAAGAGGAAGGAAAAGTTTGGCTGAAAACTATTGCTGACTTTTTACCTGTTTCCTTGAAATAGAAGACTGAACATCATGTATCTCTTTTCTTCTTATCAAGGAATTTGTTTCCTGGAGGCAGTCTGAAAAATGGCACCTGGGATCTCTGTGTGCAAACAGACTTCAGTATAAGGAAGCATCCCGTAAATATTGCATTAGCAATCCTGGGAAGACCTGATGGCTTCAGGATTTTTCTGCAATAAAGCTGGAGGAAAGTAAAACAGTTGCATTGAGAAAGATGTATTTAAAAGCCAGGAAGTAGGGAAGTGTCTTCCTTTATTCTCTTGGTAGTTCTGCTGAATAATCACTTTGGAAGCAGCTGTGACACATTAGAGGAGCTCATGATTGCCATTTAGATATAGGATATTTTGAGAGACCAAGGGCCTTCCTAATATTTTGCTGAATATAGGACATGCTGTGTGATAAGAATGGTAAATTTCCTGTTTTTCTTAAACCCTCTTAGTGATCTGTAGCATTTGAGATTCTTAGCTCAGTGCAAATGAGCAAAGTTGATGGGTTTGTCTGCTTGATGGTGGTGTAACTAGCAAAATTGAGGACATTTTGGGGAAAAGAGGCAGTCTTTAGAATAATTTTGTTTTTCACTTTTCTGAAAGGAGTACCAGGTGGCCTATGCTCACTGTCTTTTATTCCTTCTGAGCTCCTGGATCTGGATTTTTTGCTGTTGGCTGGCTTTTCAGCAGTGACTGGTCCAACACAAACCACTAGATCCAGGAGCTTAGGCAGATTCATCCAGGACTGCCATTTAGTAAGTCTGCTCTAAGCTCAGCTAAAAACTTCAGATTTCTTCTCCAAGTTACATTTGCCTGAGTTAACCAGGCATTGAAACAGATCTGTGTACTTCTGTTCTTCTTTTTTCACTGCTGCTTCATTTCTGGACCTTTTACCCCTGTGAAACAGTTGGCGTGTGAGCGATGTCTGTCCCTCCTGTACTGATAAAAAAACTCAAAAAGGTCTCCTCAAAATTGTCTCTTCTGCTGGGAATCAACCTGCTTCCTTCAGTTGTTCTTGATAATGTATAGGGTTTGGTATTTGGCATTTCCCTGATCGTTTTTCATTGGACTGTTTCTGGAATAGTAATAATATGCCCTTGAGAAAGTGAATTGGGATTTATACAAGTTAATCAGTGTTAGCAAATGCCTTGGATCTGATTTTGGAAGCACTCTAAAAGCCGTGTGGGCAGAAGGGAGGGGAGATTCTGTCCCTCTGCCCCCCTCAGATGAGACCCCACCTCCAGAGCTGCCTCCAGCCCTAGGACTCAGCACAGGAAGAACATGGATTTGTTGGAGACAGTCCAGAGGAGGCCACTGAGATGATCAGAAGGATGGAGCAGCTCTGCTATGAGGAAAGGCTGGGAGAATTGGGATTGTTCAGCCTGGGAAAGGGAGGCTTCAAGGTGACCTAATTGCAGCCTTCCAGTACTAGAAGGGAGCTTACAATGAAGATGGAGAGAGACAAGGGGGAACAACTTCAAACTGCTGGAGGGCAGGGATAGATGAGATATTGGGAAGCAATTCTTCCCTGTGAGGGTGGTGAGACCCTGGCACAGGCTGCGCAGAGAAGCTGTGGCTGCCACATCCCTGGAAGTGTTGAAGGCCAGGTTGGGTGGAGCTTGGAGCAATCTGGGATAGTGGAAGGTGGAAGCCATAGCAGGGGATAGGAACCACATGGTCTTTAAGGTCCCTTACAACACAAGTTATTCTTTGATTATATGAAAACTTATGTGCTTGTTTACCTTTGAATAATGCTCTCCTCATTCGCCGGGGATCTGAAGGCACTAGTAAGCCCTTTGGGCTGGTACCAGACTTGAGTGGGCACCTAAGAGCCTTGTTGAATGAAGCTTTCTAGATGGATTAACCCCATGCTTTGCTTCTTTACTGGTTCCCAAGTGTGGTACTTGCATTTCTCAGCCACATTTCTGCCATGATCCGTAGTTACAAATGGAGGAGCCTCACTGGCCATAGTCGTGGAGGAGGCAACTCTGTCTCAGTTTCCTTAAGCCCCATCTTAAACATATCTAGTAGACTTTTGTCCTCCTCTCCTCTGCAGCTTTTCTATAACTGTTTTAGTTTCCAGAGCAAATGTCTTTACATAGTCCTGTGACCCATGTAAATGCAGCCTCAGCTGGGTTTTTTGCTTTGTCTGGTGTGCTGAGTTGTGGTTTTCAGCACTCGTGCACACTAACCCCCAAGCATGAGCAGTGTAGGCACACATGGCTGTAAACTGATGAAGCTATTTCAAGCTCGCATCTATCAAACATCACTTGACATACGATGGCTCTGTTCCTTCACTGATCTAGTCCTCTTTCAATTTAATTTCATTACTTTGCTTTTCAGCAACTGTAAAATGATGTGCAAATGTTATACACTGAAGCGTGGTGAGAGGGGAGTGGACCACAACCACATTTTGGTCTTGCTATACTTCTGTCAAACACAAAATAGACAAGAAGAGCTTTTATAATCAAATAGCTACCTATATATTTTTAAATAGAGGTTTAAACTGACTTCTGGAGTCATCTTGTTATTTTATTCCAAACTGAAATATTTTCACTTTTGGCACCCTTTGGCTCCTGCCCTTATCTCTGTTTACTGTATAGGCCCCTCCTTAGATCTTACAAAACTTTTCACCTTAGCTGTTGCTAAAATCTTCTGCTTTTTAGCACTCTGAGTATACAACATCCCGTGAAATTCCTTCATGTCACTGCAGTACCATCCCTGGGAATTCCAGAGGCTTTGCTAAGCATGACCTCTCCTGCCTCGGTCCAGCTGCCGCAGTCTTAAGCACATTGCTGTCCACATTATGCTGGCGTTCCATTCCTGTGGCATGCAGTTTCCAAAACTTTCCCACCACAGTTCATTTTCTGCATTAGGGCTAATAATGTTACCTCTTTACCAGATATAAAGTGATACTAAACCAAAAGCCTTTCTAACATAATTCACTGCAAATTAAGTCTGTGTTGTAGAAATTTTGGTATGGGGTCATTTTTGTACCAGGATCATTCTTGTGATAGATGAGAGGTATGCTCCTTTCTATAGAATAGGTTTTATTCCATGTAAAAGTTTGACATGAATAAAAAAGGTTTAGGGTTTGTTATTCGTGGGGATGCAAGTTTGTGGCATTCCTTGTTTTTTTTCTTTTTTTTTTTTTTTCTGGTATTATCTGAAAACAATGTAATAGGCTTTTTTCTGGTTTGCAGAGAAGGCATTTTTAGTGCAAGCTGATAGTGAGCCAAAGTCTCTGAAACCTTAAAATTGTGGTTAGCAGACAGCCGGTCTAGGAAATTAGGTCACCATTACCTCACTATTCTATGTTTTCGTTATGTTTTTTTTTAAATTCTGTAGTATATCCTGTAGTTGACACTGCTGCTGTCTTACCAGTTGACACCCAAGATGGATTGGATCCCAAGCTGGCAGCAGGAAGGGGCCTGAAGGCAGTGTCTGAGACTTCAGAGCGGTGAATTCAGCATGTGAAATTGGTGCCAGGTGTGAAGAGCAGTGGGGGATGGCTGCCTTGTTCAGGAAGGAAGGTCTGGGTGCAAACTGGTCTTTAACACTGTAGAAGTGTCAGTGTTGGGTCTGGGGATCTGGGGGGTTTACAGAGCTCATGGCTGGAGCTGCCTCCCTGAGGACTGAGGCTTGGCAGGGAGGCCAGGCGTGATCCTGGTCCCTGGGGAGGCAGCTGTAGGTGCTCCTCCTGCCTGAGTGGGTATTTGCCCCTGCGCTCTCAGCTGTCGCAGCCTCCACTGCAGCAGAATCATCCCTGTGTGGGCTGGTGGGATGAGGTGGGAGCCAAAGCAACTTGAAAACCCATACCTATTTTTATAAATATAAAAAAAATTTGATTTTTCTTCTCTTAGAAATGCTATTAGCAGAATCTGGGAGTAGCTGTAAGCTTTATCCCCATCTGTTACCCTATGCATGGCTCTTCTAAGGTGTGACCTTATCAAAGCTGGAATCAAAACACACAGTAAAACTCAAGGCAGGCTTGATCTAGTTGAGATTTCCTTCAGTAGACCATGGCAATGGGGAACAATGGATGTTCATTCTTTCCTTAAGTGTGGTTTTATCAGCAATTAGTGTGTAAAAATAGTGCTTACTAGCTCAGGATCCTTCCCCCTGCTTTAAAATTTGTATTTGCTCAATTGACCTAAAAATAAGGAAGGTTTCTACTCCAACTTCAGTAGTGACTGAGCCAGTGGAGTCACAGCGGCAAAACATTAGAAAAACAGGTATTTGTTCTTTGTCAGTGGGATTATTTGTTAAATTCTAGCTGCAGATCTTTTACTGTTGAGTTTTCTGCACAGGCCAGCAGGAGAGCAATTTAATGTTGGATTAGTCTTCTAGGCCCAGCGAAAAACCCTTTCAGAGAAACCTGACATATCAATATACAAGGCTGGATTTTTTTTTTTATTTTATTTATTGCTTTTCAGGTGCCTTCCATGCTTTGGGAGGGCTTTCATGAGTCAGTGGGAATATTGTGACTAACTCGGTCAGGATATGTTGTGGGGAGAAAAGAGACTGGAAAGGGGAAGGAGAGATCCAGTGTGCAGACTTCGTACTTGTCTCTAAGCCCCAGACTCCAGCAGAGTAGCTGATGATTTGAGGAGATCAAGGCAAAACTGGCATCTCCCCCTTAACCTGAGTCTCTTAGCCTGACTTAGTGCCTAGGGAGAATGTTCAAGCCTGCAAGTTTGGGTTTTTGGGAGGGGTGGGTGTTTTGGGGGAGGCCGTTCCTGACGCAAGTTGAAAGGTGGGAACTGTAATTTCTATACTGTTGAGTTAGCTTGCAGGATTTTAATAAATACAATAAATACTACAGCATCAGCCTTTGCTTGTTTTTTTTTCTCCTTCACCTGTGACAGCTTCAGTTTACAGACTCCATTCTTCTTGTGGAAATTTTATTGTGTGACCGTTTCCTTGTTTAGTAATACAGTGCTTGGGAGGAAGCAACTTTATACTTCTGATCTAATTTTAAAGCCTCAGAATAGGTCATTCACTCCTCCAAACAATTTCTGAAGATTTTCAAATAAGGCATAACTTGATTTAGAAGGTGAGGAGTAAAGTGTCAGGGCCAAAACTTTGAAGGAGCTTTTATGTGTAACCTTATTGGGATTTTTAATGGGCTAAATACAGCACTGTAGGCAGAAGCTGTAAGCTGAGAAGCCCTTCATCTCAGCAGATCCTTGGGGATATGCCCTTGGGAGGGTTTCAGACTGCAAGAAAATGTGGAAAAACAAGAAGATTGCTCTGCAGGGATGGACATAATGTAGGGAGAGGTTGGGAAAGATAAATCCTTCTGGCCCCCTTCATTATGAAAGTAAAACGACACTTTTGGCTAGAAGCCAGTGAAACCTGGGAGATCTAGGATGGTGCAGACAGGACTAGCAACAAGTTTTTTCAGGGAATGGATTGGATGAGTGCAGATCTGCCTCAGCTCTGTGGTTTTTGTTCTGAATACAGAGCATTAACCCCTCTGTTCCTGCTGCTTTCCAGAAGCAGAAACATGGCCGAGCCACTCAACCCCTCCGAGCAGATGGGAAAAAAACTGCAGTGGATTTTAATTAAACTTGGAAAAACAAGCGGAGGTAGAGGAATGCTGTGACAGGAGGTGTAGGATTGCTGGAGGAGCATGTTGTTGTGATGCTGACCCGATGATACAGAGGTTAACAGCCATCCCATCTTCCCCACGCAATCAAAATTCAGCAGTAGTGTGGAGAGGGAGGGGGCTGCCAGGCAGATTGGCTCTCTCACAAGGAGCATTAAAACAAAAAACCAAAAAATGTATTTTTTTATCAAAAGAAACTGAAAATTATTTTCAGCAAGTAATGCTGCAGTCCATCGTCCTGACAGGTGATTTTGATTTTAAAATTTGACATTTTGGTTTCACCTGTGTTGGTCCACCAAGGTATGGCTGCAACAGTGTTTTCAGGGAGACAGGAAAAATGCCAGTGATCTTGAAAGCCTTAACTCTTAAATTAACCAAACTGCAGCACCTTTCTTATTTCTGTAGAAACTAATTTTTCTGTAACTGCTAATTTATCAGATCTGTGATAGGCACAAAGTTTGACTTTCTGGGTATCAGCTCTCCCAGCCCAGGGTAGCCCTGGCACTGCCAGCCATGCCCCAGCACCCACGAGAGCAAGGGAGCAACAGATGCTGCTCAGAGGAACCTCCAGGCTGAACATGCTCAGGAGCCTGTGGGCACTTGCACAATCCTATGATCTTTAGGGGATGGTATTTAATTTTTTTATGGGAGCTGCATGTAAACAAGACAGGGTAGAATTTTGACCTGTAAATAGGATCTATTTGGGAATAAGCCTTTTCCAGAGCTGTATAATGATAGTTTTCATTTCTTCAGTTAGAAACAAATGAGGGCCACAATCCTAAAAAGGCTCGCATAGAGGCTTTATTTAAGATTCACCAGGTACTGAAATTAGCCTGTAACTTCACGGCTCTGAAGTTCAGTGTGCTCTTTTTGAGAGCCTCTGACCATGGAGTATTTCACCTGGGAATTTTTGTGCTAACTGCTGTAAGTCTAGCCATGATATCTTTTTGTTTCCAGAGCCTACGATTTAGTGTCAAGTCCAGCTTCTTACAGCCAGGAGTTAGCAAGGGGCATTGCTTTATAATGCTATGAGGTAGAGCTGCCAGGTTTATTAAAATGTCCTATTTCTAATGAGAAGGAATTAGCAGTTGTGTTTTAGAATAGGAGGTCAGAATGATGAAAACACCCACGAAGGATAACTCTGAACAGCCTGATGTCATTGAAGCTTTCAGCAACTAAAACCCCTAGAAAATACACTTACAAGATTTAAGGACACCAGGCATTTAATTTTACATTCCTTGGGGTTTTGCAGTGGCAATGCCCTAAGGAATGATACTGTTGATAAAGTTGGAGTTTTTTCATGAAACCTAAAACTAATCTTTTGCTGTACAGGAGGCAAAGTATGGGGAAAAGGTGCTGAGATGTTAACTGGTGTAGTACCAGGGAATCATGAATGAAATCTGAATTGCCTTGTGTCTGAAGGCTTCTGAGGGCACTGGGGAAGTGTGAAAGGAGTTGCTGTTTGCAGTCAGGTCATCACACTTAGAACAGCATCTTAGCTCCAGTTCTAATTTTATCCTCTTACTTTCCTTGCTTTTGAATATTATCAGCCTCTACTGTTCTCAGAGTGCTGGTTATAAATCTCACCAAACCTTTGAATCCTTGAGTCCCTTTTTTCTATGACTTTTCCTCCTCTGGGGTATGAAGTACATGAGTGTAATCTGCCCACCTGAAGCAGATCTGAGAGATGCTGGGGTCTGCAGGAATGAGAACGGGGTTTGAAGGCAGGAGGTGGTGAAATCTGCTTCTGGCTTACAGGGCAGAGTTAACTTCTTCTTCACCTTTCTGTTTCATTTTTCTCCCCAAGGAAGTAAAGGGGTAAGGATGTTTCCCTGCCTACCTCCAGGATGGGTGGTGGGCAGACAGTTGATTAAATCCCACCTGAATACAGGAGAGGAATGTCCTTTAGAGGCTGTTAATAGTGGCTTGGTACAAACACAGTGGACCTTCTATGTTTTCTGTGGGATTGCTCTGTGTGGTGTGTGTGTGTGTGTGATCTGTGCTTTCTGCATTCCTGATCGTGTTTACCTGTGGCTCTGGAGAAGGAGACGTAGCAAAGGTCAGCCAGCTCTGCATTTTCACACAGACATCTCCAGCCCCTGGGTTTCTTGCGGTGTGCCCTGGTGCTCTGAGGACGCTTCCATGGTTTAACGTGGTCAAAAGCTGTGTGTCCACTGAACACCAAAAAGTCACTTACGGGAATCCTGGCTCTTGCGTTCGGCTTTTCTTCTGCAGTTTTACTTTATGAGCACCTTTCCTCCAGTTGGGGGAAAGGCTGGCAAACAAACACACTCTCACCTGCCAGCAAGGACCACACCTTGGCCTTCCTGAGAGTCATAGCAGTCAATAATTTATTGCAGGGAGTACAAATCTGTTTTCCAGCTCTGCTCAGGCAGCAACTGAAGAATTCAAACCAATTGATGATAATGCTTGTTAGAGTAAGCTCTAACCTGAGAGCAGCCATTCTTAATAAAAGCCGACTAGTCTTTTCTTTTCTATGTCATTTTTTTATTCCTTAAATAGTACAGAAAACCTGTAGATCCTCCACAGTTTTGCTGTAGGAAGAAGTGATTGTTTCTCCATCCCTCAGATCAGGACCCAGGCTCTCATGTTGTTGCCATGGTGGTGTTCCATTCCTGGCAGCAGAGAAAGGATAGGACCCTCATCCCTTGCCTGCTTGTTCTCATGTCCTTACTACCACAGGCTGTGCATTCCTGTTCTTGTGGTTGAGTTGCATGACCAGGCTGGGCTTCAAAAATCAGATGAAAACCTGGAGCTGCAAAAAAACAGAGTTCAAAAGCTAAAACATGGTGTTTTCTGCAAGAGGATTTTTTAATTTTCCAGTTTTTATTCCAGTTTATGTTGCTGCTCTGGTTTAGAACATAGCCAATACATCTCTCTTGAGCAGTAAATAGCTTTTATAAAAATTACTTAGTAGGAATCTTACAAATTTAAGGAAGTGATTTTTCTCTATCACTTTTTTTTTTAAAGAAATAGTCCTAGAAGATATCCAAACATGTGTTTCTTTAGGATCTTCTCTTTTGTCTTTTTCTTCTTATGTTTTTTTCCCCTTCAGCAAAAGGGGGGAAGTTTCTTTTCTGTTTCAGTTCATAGGTCTTTGAGAAGACGGCTTCTTTCGGGGTGGGTGGGGGAACTATGTGAGTCAGCCTGCAGGACTTCAGCCCTAGCAATACTTCTGGAGTGGGGAGGAACTCCAGCTTCTGTTAATCCATTCTTTTCCAGCAGTATGCTCTCATGCACACTCATAACCTGGGATTAAACCTGGCCTTGTTTAGTGTCCTGGCTGGAAGCTTGATGGGAAGGAAGGCTTTGCGTGATGGATGACCAAGTGCAGCCATGTGTCCTGGCATTTTCAGGGCAGATCACGACATGCCTGTAACAAGTCCTGAGTTAATTACTGTGGTCACACCATCAGAGCTCAGGCCTGTCCCCAGAAGAGCTGGATATGTAATGTACCTGTTGTTTACAAGGCAGTGAAACGAGCTGATCAGAAACCTTTGAGCTCCCTGCCCTGTCATCAGTGGAGTGTCAGTGCTTTAGGGAAAGGTAACAGCCAACAAACTGTGGCTTCTGTGCAGGCAGGGACAAGAGGAGCTCTGTGGGGGTGGAGAGGTCAGACCAGGAGTTCCTAACAATCTCTTCTCATCCTAATGTGTCTGAATCCTGCCATTCTCTGGACTCCTGAAACCATCCTACCCCCTTCATTAGTGGTGGTTTTCCTTTTGCTGTTTCACAGGGACTTAACCGTAGGTTCTGCCTTGCTGTACGATGCTCTGAGTGAATGCACGTAACCTTGCTGTAAAGTTGTAGTATATGAAAGCTTTCATAGGTTAGTCTGTCTCTCCCTGCCTTTCCCCTCCTGCTGTTTCTCTGTAGTTGTTTCTCTCATGGGAATGGGGGAAATAAAAGGGTCGGTTTTTACCACTCCAGAGCAGAAGAGTGGATTTTGGGCATTATAAAACTGCATCAATGGAAGGATTTTGACTGTACGTGGAAGACAAGTGCATGTTATCTTTCCTTCTTCCCAGCTTGAGTTTGTATTTCTTTTTCCAAGAATCAATAAAGTAATTAAGATAAGTACAGGATTTTCTTCTCTCATAAATTAATCTGTAAAAGGGAATTTTGTATAAGCAATTCCAGTAACATAAAACACTCTTGACTAAAACTTTCTCAATGCCAGAAAATATTATAGCTCAATGCTATAATATTGTGAGAACATGACTTGAACATCACATGTAAAACATGGAAATGAAGGCATGGGTAAACCATGTAATTTTAGGATTTTTGAAGGACCAAAATAAGCAAGAAAGTAGAACAGAGGGGGTGGTGGGCCATCTGAGCATACCCCCCAAAGCTGGGGAGGCATAGCAATATGGTCCAGCTTTACTTGTTATCTGCCAAGAATGATTTGCTCTGAAGATAATTAAGGACCATTGTCTTAGTAATAAATGGTTTCAGCTGAAATGACTGATACAAGGTTTTCTAGCTTCCGTGGAAGGATCTGTGAAGTTCTGCACAGAATAATGGCATCCATATGGAGTTCATTTTGAGGAACTTCAGCCTTGCAGAGGTGAGATATTTAGTCCAAACTAGTCCCTTTATCTTGTACTGTAGGCCTTTTCAGAAAACATCATCTCACAGAACAAGTGGGATGAAGTTATTTGCCCTCTGGAGATGCTTATTTCTTTGGATTGACTTCACAGGGAACCTAGACAGTGCTAGCAGGGACTTAGATAACTAGCTGTTAGATCTGTAAAACTAGGTGGCATAAATTTGCCCTTGCAGCAGTAAATGGTGAAGTGATGGTTCAACTCCCCATAGGGAAGCACCAAGACAGGTGGGAATGTGTGCCCAAAACCCTTCTGGAATTCGAGTATGGTGAGGTCACCTCTCATGTTGGTTACTTCAAACGCAGTGGTTGTTTTGATATGTATGCTCATAACAGTAAGGATCTTTGTAGCAGCATCCAGGGTGCTGTCTGCTGGTGGAACTGTTGAGCTCTAGAGTGAGGAATTTGGTTAAATATACACACCACCAGATGATTATGTCTGAGATTAAACTGGGGATAAAAATGACAGACTTCTGTCTGTTTCCTCAAATAACAGAGATAGAGTGACTGCTGTACAAGCTTGATAGTACTTTTTATTCCTTCTGGTATTACTGTGGTACCTGGAATCCTTACTGAGGAGCAAAGTCCTGCAAACTATTTATGGAACTTCATAAATATGAAACGCTTTCACTTTCCTCTGCTTATTTTGCTGATATGACAAACTAAACTAACCAACCTCACTGAAACATTAACACTGCTTATGCAACACTTCACTCAGGCTTATTCCTCCTCTGTCTCCCATTGCCCATCTCCATTCTCATTATTTAGTCTGTGGACTTTACGTATGACTTTTACAGCATGGGGAAAAGGATCTCAGTCTGGAAAGTACTTAGACTTACATCATGGTCAGAATTATGTCAAGGGTCTTCCTTGTTCTTAGGTGGAAGAACACCTTCCTGAGTAGGAACTGTGTCAGCTTTCGTCTCCTTGCAGAAGTGACTGGACCAGCATCACACCCAGCTGCCCTTGGCTAGAGCAGATACTCATCTGCAGCTGAACTCAGTCACAGTGGCTTTAGACTTCGAGGCTTCAGCGGCTGCCTCTGGACCCGTCCTTGGGCAGCACAGCTGCTTTGCACAGGGCTGACTGCACCCGAGGAGCTTTTGTGGGTTAAGATCCAATTTAGCATTTGTGAGGTTGTCACAAGTGATAGTACAGCCTTACAAACAGCATAGTGAATAAAAGGATGCAGTCCCTCTGTTGCAGTTCTCTGCCCTAGATGAGGTTCAGAGTCCAATTTTGAAGTTACTAGGTCTGAAGCTTCTCTTGATCACTCACCTGTCAATACAGAAAAACTGAAGGTAGCAGGATGTAGGGGATGTGTAAGACCTGCCACTGCTAGGTCTGACCTTGTGAGTGCTGGTCCTGAGTGTGAATGGTAGAGAGCTTGTTTTATTTTAGCTCATAATAGGGTCTTGCTTTCTCCTGCCCATAGCTACTAGATTTTTTTAAAAATGGAATTTCATCTGAAAACATGAAAAGTTTGAATAAATACCGAAATATGAGGGCAGTCTGTTATCTTCAGTATGTTCCCCACTATCTCTGTTGTATCTCCAGATACATAAAATTGCAGGCCGACTAGACCTTTTCTTCCCCCATGCCCCCTAATCCATCAAACTATGTCCAGACTGCTACAATTCTGAAGTTTTCTGTTGTTGTTTGGTTTGTTGGTTTGGGTTTGGTTTTTTTTTTTTGAAATATGAACAAGTCCATATTCTCAGTAACAAATGCCCTGACACCCAACCAACACAAGTATGGAGCCCTGGCTCCTAGCTATTTATCATTTCTTCTTAACTATATTTTTGCAAAGTTCTCTCACTAGATCCACAGTTAAGAGAGCAACTGGACATTAATCCGGTGAGCAGAAAGGGTGCAGAGAAGCTGCTGCAGCCTTTGACCAGCAAGGAGCAGTCCTGATAGCATCTGTTGTGTGAGGATAAGGACTGGAAATGACAAAGCCAGTTTTGGAACAACGGTATCCGTGTTTCTCTACCCTTGAGGACGAGGGGGACAAGTGCCTACATGTGTTGGATTTTGTTAGCTGGATCCAGTTGCTGTGTTGAGTTAATGAAGGTCATGCTATTCTGTGGAATGCTGGGAAAGCAGGAGAAGCCGAAACCGAGCTGGCCCATCCCCAGGCAAACTGGTTTTAACCAGGAAAAAGTCAGAGAATGCGAAGAAACTTCTTGTACATCACCTCAGGCAGTTATGTATTCTGTTTCCTAGTTACATTTTTTTTTCCTGGTATCAATTCCAAAACAAACAAATGGAGAGAGAGAGAGAGAGACAAGGGAGAAAGAGAAAAGCATTCCTTAAAATAACCCTTTAACATCTTGGGCCAAATTCCCTTCTCCTCAGGCCTGAAGATGCAGCCTGTCTGTGCTGATACTGATAGGGAGCACCCCATATCTGTGCTGCAATGGTTATAAAATGAAACACTGATCCCTTTTTCTTCATTCAGAAGTAGTGTCATAGGACTGTGGCATATCTTAGGCACTACAGTAAATAACAGCTTAGATGAGTGGGCAGTGAAGGTACGGACCTCCTGACAGACCTTTCTTCTGTCTCACCTCTTCCCTACTTTGGGTAAAACAGCACCGGGCAGGAAGGGACCCTGGCGCTTTTTAGGATCTGTGGGCACAAGCTTTGATGTTCTAGCAGTAGCTTGGGTGTTTAGAAGTAGTTGTTCAGCCCTGGTGTTTCCTGTTGGGCTTACTGGGAGAAATGACACGGCCAAAGGCCGCTCCCAGAGTGCTGCAGTTTGCTGCCCTGCCTTGGGAACATTGAAACCTTGGGCTCCAGGGCTGACTGAACATTTTTACTTCACTGGGGCATTTGCATTGCATGATTGTCATACTGCAATGCTTGAATAAACTTTCTTTTTTTGTCTGTGGGTGAGCACATCCACTTCCACTCCTACTCTGTGTTATTCTAGTCTTTCAGCTAACTTTTGCCTCTAAAAAGTTAAGGAGTTGATCATGCCCCACTTTGGAACTGACCATTTGATCTGCTTGAGAGCAAAAGTAGAAGACATTTCTCAACTTCCCTACACTGCTGCCCTCTGTGTCATCCTGTTTTGAGCTCCTCTATACAGCTCTTAAAGTGCTATATAAGGTTCTGAAAAGTATCACGTTGCTTGGCTGGGTGCTGGAGGCAGGAGGGCACAGAGTCTCTTTGGCGTGCTCCAGCAGCCAGTGGAAACAAGGGTAAGCCAGCTCGTGTACGTCTTAGCTTTGGCAGGGATGATCAGAGCCGTAGCTCAGCAAGAAATCAGCATTCCCTCTGCAAGTGAAAGGTCAGGAATGCAGAAAGCTCGCTGCCTTTTTAAGAAGGTTGAAAGTTTTGAAAGTTTGCCCTCTGTTTTTTTTCCAAAAGGAGAACAAATAGGAGGATAACAGTCCCATTTTCTGGTGTATGTTTGGCTGAGAATGTGTCATCTAATCTGTTTAAGAAATGGTCACATGTAATATTTTGAAAAATTGGTAACCTCTGGGTCAAATCATTTCCATTCAGCCCTGCTGTTTGCTTGATGATTGACCAGTGGCCAAAGATGTTTGGTATCCAGCTGACATCCGTGTCCTTTCCTAAATTCTACCTCCAACAGTTAAAGGTACAGTAGAAACAAAAGCTATCAGCAGCTATTTCCTCATTAAAACCTGTGCTGCTGGGCTCAGGGAAGACTGATGAGTTCAGGCTGCTATGATTTTTTTCAATCAAGGACATCCAAACCCAAGCTAAGAAAAGAGCAGAGCTTCACCAGCAGCAGCACATGTGTCTGCATTTATATATGTGTGTGTGTACCTCTTCTATCCAAAAGCACTGGCACAAATGCACTGTTATCAGTCTTGCTGTGAGAGTGGGTGGGAAACTATTAAGAGCAGCTTTTTCCCACTGGAAGCCTTTGGTGTCTAGAAATCAAAGCTCTCTGCAGATGTGTGTGAGTCTTGATGAGATCTAAATTGAGAATTCTAAAATCCAGATGGAATTTGTGATGAAAACAGATGCGTGATCAACACCCTTGCCAGCTTAGAAGGCAGAGGCTGAAGCAGCACCGTGGAGAGCTTGGGCTCCGCCAGCCTAAGTGCTCAAAGTGTCTGGCAGATGCCAAAGGGAGCTAGAGGTTCTTCCTTCCACCTGAATCAGGGTCTGCTTCAACTTCATGACTTCCACAAAGTCAGCCTTGATATTTTCTATTCATGCAACCCCTCTTTAAAGCTGATGCTTGTCATGTTGTTTATAGAGGATAAAATGGATTGAATATTAGATAAGATTTTGTTCCCTGTCACTTCAAAGAGATACTACTTTAGCTGATGTTGTTTCTTCTTCTTTCCAAATTACTATTAATTACCTGTTTTGCCTTAAATCAACATCCAGATTCTGTGTGCTTTAATAAATGTATTCTGTTTGCAATATACAAAAAAATTACTGTAGTGACACAAAATAATTTCCCTTCTTAGTATGATATCCAGCCGTACTTTTAACATTGGAAATAATGAGTCATGGAATCAACAGCACATGATGTGGTCTTTGTGAAAGACATCTCCACTGGCATGGGGTCATATTATAAGGCATCATCAGCCTTAGAAATTTCTTCCCACTCACTCGAACAATTTCTCTTTTGTGCAAACATATGCAAAGTCCTGCCTGCCTTTCTCTTCCTTGCAGCCTGTGTTAAACTTCAGTTGTCACTTGGATTTGTGTTCCAAGCTTTTCTTCATCAAATTCATTGAAAGCAACAGTAGATAATTTAAAGGCTGTACAGAGATATTTTTTCTGAAGGGCTCATAAAAGAGGCAGACTGCTACTTCTAGCTTGAGCCAAAATATACGGAGTGAAGATTGTGCAAGTTTCTTTGCAAGCAGATGTATCTTGTCCGTGACAAGGAAGGCACTGGCTTTACAAATGCTGGGAGTCCTGTAAGTGCTCTATGTCACCCTGAATTAGGATTTGTTTCTGCTTCCATTGACTTAGGCACACGAACATCAATCTCCAACGTTAATCAATTTATTGTCTCTGAACCCCCATAAGATAAAGAATTACAATCTCTATTTTGTAGATGAACTGAGTTGCAAAGAGATTTAGATTCCTGTTTAAACATGTGTTTATGCACCTAAGGATGCAACTAGATGCCAAGTAAGATTTATGAAAGTGTCTTAACTGTTCTTGAGTGGAAGTTTAGAACCCAGAGAAATGAAGGGATTTATAAATCCAGAAAGGCACTGGAGTATCTCTGTCAGCCTCGTGCTGACTTCCCTGGTCTCACCTGTGTCTGGGAGCAGAGCCTGGAGCAAGCCCAGGGTTGTAGCAGGTGGACAGGAAGTGCAGAGGAGAGGAAAGCTGGGTCCTGAAGAGCCTGAGCCCCATTTGGGGCCAGCACTGCTCACACAGACACACACAGCCTTTCTGTTTGTTCCCAGCCTTGCAATTCCATCGCTGCCCCCTTCCCACCCCAGGGTGATTTTCAGATGCATTGTTGCCAGGCACAGCAGAGGGTGCAGCTCCAGGACCATGGAGGTAGAGTGGCTGCAGAGCTGCTCTGTCCCTGTTGTGCCTGGGCAGCCAGTGAAGGCTTCTGAATTAACCATCTGTGCTGAAGAACGGAATAGGAAGCTTGGCTGTATCACTCTCTGAAATATTATGTAATTGTCATGGTACAGTTAAGGACATACAGAGGTTTCAGTGTTTGCCTTTTTATTTTTTTAATTAAAAAAAAATTATTCAAACAATGCCCATTTCAGAAATTCTTTAATTTAAATGAGTTCAATGCTTCCTTAGGTCCTGATGCAAAAGACTGACCTGGGACTGGTTTGCATCCTTACAGCCTGCTGGGAATGAGCTTGTTGTGGAAACCACTAGGTGGAAATGACAAATAATAAATTTGTTGAAAAAGGCAGCTTGTAAGCACGATCAGAATGAAATTTGAGTCAAGTTAGATGAAAATGTTGGGGGAGAAAATGCTTCAGCAATGCTGAAATGGCTTTTGATGTTTGAAAGTAGAAAACATTTCTGTGTTTGTTTCAAAATTATGTATTTCAGCTCAAAAGGGCCAGCGCTTGAAAGGGTGAGGTGACACAACTTCAGAAAGGTTTTATTTTCTCTTTGCCCAAACAAATGTCGAGTCAACTCAAATGATTTTCATAGCAAATGAAACAATTCTGTTTGCTTGACCCATATGATTATTTCTTTGTGTTTGGTAGTCACTGCAAAAACTCTGTTTTCCTTATGTCTCCTACCAGAACTGAAAGTTGGAGACTGGAATATTCCACCTCCATGTGTGCGGGGTGCAGCTGACTGAAATAAATCTCCAGGCTTTAAACATCTCAGGCTCTGCCTCATGGTAGATGCTTTATTCTTCCCCTGGAGTGAGAATCCCCTGTTGATGATATCTTTAAGGAAGCTGCTGATCCCAAAGCCCCAGGCCAGAAACCTGGCAACAGAGTAGTAACAGGGCATTGTTATACGAGCAAGTCACTTTCTGCAAAGAGACTTTAGCATATATGCACAAATAAAAGTGGTTGTGAGTGTTCCAGAACTTTAAAGGAAGTCAGTGAACTCATTGTGCACATGCAAGCAGATAAATGAAGCATGGCATATGATATATAAAATTATATGTCCCACCTGGGAGCACACACACTGCCTTCCTGAACCCCTCAGATCAAATTTGGCACAGGGGTAGTTGAATCTAACACGGCTGTGACCATAGCCTCCACAACTAGAATTGTGCAGGTACATATGCTTGATGAGAATGTGACAAGGGAAAATTGAATGTAAAGTCTGCTAGACAGCAAATAAATTTGCTTTATATCTTTATCTTTCCTTGCTCGGCAATTATTTCTGCAGGTGCTGAACTACTTTCTGCCTGCTGTAAATGAGGAGACTCAAACGACCTACTGTAAATTCTTGATATTTCCTGTACTTATGAGAAGACATAATCATCTGAAGAACTTGTATATTTAGTGTGGATTAAGATGATTTTTTAAATAATGCTTTTTTTCTTTTTTTTCTTTAAGCCCAAGATTGGTCATAACTAGTGTTAGGTTGCTTAGTACTTTATAACTGAGATGTGTTCGTTTTGTCACCAAATAGGTAACAATCTATTTTTAAAATAGTAGGGTGGAGTTGCTGCTCAGGTCGTTCCACATTATTTGTTGTAAGTCAGTAGCCAGTTAATGACAGCATATCGCTATTAGGTTATAGCCCTCCTAGGTTATGGCTTTTAGAACTGTAAAGCAAGAGTTGCAGGGTTTCAGGAGTTGATTACAGAGAGTTTTATTGTTATTTCTTACACTTAAATCTGCTAGGTAGGTTAAAACAGCCAAGTAGGAGATCTGGAATAGCAATGATGTGCAGTTAAACACTGACAAATCCCTACTTCTTTTACAGAGTAGAGCTATTGAAGTATTGCTTATTGTACATTAGTATTCTGTATTTGTTACCTGCAGAGCTACTACAGGCAGTAGTTTCAGCAGGCTGTACCATTTGTGACTTCATGCTACAGCATTCTCGCTTGCCTGCACAGTTGACCCGATCCTGTATGTCATCAGGGAGGAGATGTTTAACTTGTGACACTGCTAATCCTTTCCTGAAGGCTTTTCGTTCTTCCTGCACGCTGTCCTTTCGTTGCTTTTGTGAGCTAGAACATGCTTGCTCAGCCAGTGATGAATTCATATAATTACCTATGGATGTACCAAAGTCCTGTTGACTTTAACATTAAAGATCAGTGATTGCTTAAGTATTGCACTGAATCAGGACCCCCAGGCATTTTCACATGCAAAGGGTAACTTGGGAATTGGTTCACCTTGTTGTAGTCCTCCACTGCTGGGAATGGAGAGCAGGCTGGGGACACTCCTAGGGACAGCTGGGGGCACAGCAGCAAACAGGCTGCTCGTCTCCATCAGGAAAGCCTGCAGCCCACACCAGTGGGATACATGGAAACAAATCTTGATGTTAGACAGAGTTCAGAGTGTGGATTTGGTTAATCCAGTTGTAGAAGGTTGGTCTGTGTGCAGGTGGGAGTTTCACAAAGGCACATGCACGGCATGTGCATCCTGGTACCGCTGTGTGTGTAGTGTGTACCTCTGCAGAAACCTCTGGGGGACAGAGTCCTTTCTGGCTCAGCCAAGTTTTCATGCAAGGGTAGGGGTGATTTGTATGTGCTCCTCATAAATGTGCTTGTCTCCATGTTTTTATTTTGCTGCTATAAATGCACCTAATGAATGCATTGTGATTGTGCTGTGTTTCACAGGGAACGTTTCAGTACTGTCAAGCCCGGAGAGTCTGGGTTGAGCTTGGTATGCGGAGGCATTAAGCCTTCAGAGAACGTGATTGTCCTCAGCTGGAATGACTGACATTCCTGGGAATCACATCTTAGTTATGAAAAAGCTTGGGTCTCCAGTTCATATATTGTTCCAACCCCGCAGACATTCTGTGTTCCCTGTAGGGGCTCATTTGTGATCCTTTCTGGTACAGTTTGCACTCACAGTAGTGCTCGCCCTTAACAAGAGGGGAGATATTGCTGTTAGAGCAGTCCCAGCCTGGCCTTCTGCTGAAGCTCTGTGGCATTGTTTTCCTGGGCTGGTGATGGAGGAGTGGACCTTTGCTTTCTTCATCCCTTCAGAAGCCATCCGTGCTGCTTCCTCAGTGTTTTGATATTCTGCCAGCTGAGGGAGGGAAGAGCCATTTATAAATATTTCTGGTAATACAGTAAGTACTCTCACATGTTTTGCTCACTCATTTTCCGTATCCAGAAATCTATCCGACCAGAATCAGTTCACTCTCTTTTATTAGCAGAAATAGATCCACAACAATTAAAATTGATTTAAAAAAAAAAAAAAAGAATAAAGAGAAGCAGCAGCAAGCACATCATATTGACTGGGTGTATATTCACACTGGCTTCCAATCCATGGATAATTACCCCTCAGAGATCGTGTGCTATGTACAGTATGATGATGGAATTATGCACTTTAAAGAGCTTTAGTGAGCCTCTTAGGATGCCAATTTCTTTCCCCTTTTCTTCTTTTTTTTCCTTCTTTTCATTGCAGTGAGTAATGATTTTTAAATGCACATGACCTGTCCTCAAAACCAAAGTAAGGCATGTCAGTGATGTTTTGTCTCTGGGTCTGACTTTTCTTGAGCTGATGCAGTAGAGGTGTACCCATGAGATGAAGTTGCATGGTCAGAAGATCTCTTGGGATTGCTGATCCTCATTAATGAGGGGAGACGTGAGAGGAACTTAAAAGTTACTCATTCTGTTTGGCAGCAGGTATCCAAATTGCAGTTCCTGCAAGAAAAGAGGCCGTGGGTACAAATCCATAGGAAAGCAGGCTTTGTTATTTTGGCTGATTGTGGATCGCCAGACCCGAACACTAAGAACCAGGGGTAGTGATTTCTCTGACCTCTTTGTCAGAGCCAGTTCAACTGTTTTGGTTTGCAATTTCACATACACTCACAATTAAAATATGGTCTATTCATTTCAGCCTAACTTGTTTTTGGCAAAGTGATAAGCAAGTAAAAAACAGGGCTTCATCGTAGGAAGTGTCAAGCCATCTTAATTTTAGGCAGAAATACCAGCTCCTCCTAGAGGAAAAGAGCCAGTCCGTAAATAGCTCCCAACAGATCCTTTACCCAAGCAGACAAAGGGGTGTGACGTGCAGGAGTTGCTGCTAATGCCAGATTTCATCTTTCCACTGGTAAATGTGTCACCTGGGTTTGAGTTTGTCTAAGGTGTGCCTTGGTGTTCAGGCAGGAGTGTTCACTGATACTCGATGAACAGCTCCCCAGATCCTTTGCAGCTCTTGGGAGAACATCTCCAAAGGCACTGCCAGAGGAGTTGGAAGGGGAGAGGTACCAATTGAAACACAGCTGTGGGGACTGCAGTTGCAGGGCTGCTGGACTCCTTGTTCTGGGACTGCGGCTGTATTTGCAGATTTTTATCTTTTGTTGACATCTGTAATAAATGTTTGGTAACAGCAAGTGGTGCTGCATCCTGTTCTGCCAGCCTGGACCAGCAGACTCTTGTATTAAAGGGGGGGCTCCCAAACACAACTTGTTGCCCAAAAAGAGTCTTTTTAACTGGGACTAGAGCAGCTGTGAGGTCCCCACAGCTGCCCCGCTCCTGTTCAAGGATGAATGAAGGTGGGCCTGGGAGGGCTCCTAGGAGTAGGCTGGTGTGTAGAAGCCAGCCTTGTCCTGCCATCCCACCTTCCTCAGGGCCCTGTGTCCCAGGAGGTGCCGTGTCCCTGCTGTCCCCCTGCAACCCAGGCTGCAGAAGCAAGAACTCATTCCGCCATCCACCAGAGCCTGTGTGTGTGGCTCTGCGGGATGGTTGGACACGTGGTTCCCATGGAGTAGCTGAGTTTATGGGACATTTGGGAAAGGCCTGAGGAAGTATCAGATGCTTCAGTGTACGCAGCTCGTACGTCTCTAACTTCCTGATGCCTGTGGATAGTGGTGAGTGGTGCTCAAAGCCACTTGCAGCACCTTTCCATGGGGTCAGTGATGGCCTGAGCTCCTCAGCAGCCTGAGCTGTTCCAGCTCAGCATTCAGTCCTGCAGTCCCTGCTCTGTCTGGGCACAGCAGCCCATGGGGGATCTGCTTGGGTGCTCTGGTGAAAATGTGGTGGGTGCTTTTTGTGCTTCAGTGGGCAATAGGAGAAAATGTGCCTGTTTGTTATTGTTTTAATCTAACTTGGAGAGTCGTTCCGTACTCATTAGTGATGTAAATTTTAGGTACCTAATCATGTGTTTTACTTACCAACACTCTCCAGTCCCTTTCTTCCATGATCCCACCACCCTCTTCCCTTCTCATTCCCTTAAATATGTGTAGATGATGAATAGCAAATCTTCTCATAGAAATCTTCAGGAATATTTAGTGTAGGGTTTTGCTTTTGTTTGCTTTTCTGGTGACTTGGAGATGGCATGGTGAGAAAAGAAACATGTGAGCTAAACCTGTTGGTTTGAACATTGTGTCAGAAAATATCCATAAATTGCAAGTTACTACACAGATGTATAGATTTAATGAGACTGTGTAATGCCATTTATTTATGCTAAAGAATCTGACACATACGGTACTGAAAAAAGTTAATACTCTAAGAGTTATTTTATATTTTTCCAATGCCATCTGTCACTGCCTACATAATAATGATACAGGTGAAAGCCTAGCACTGCTTTAAAAAAAATCAGAATGAATAGTCATTTAAATGTCTTGCTGCTTTAATAGCTGGTGTGTTTTAAGTTGTGGGAAGGAGGCAACAGAGATACCCTCCCCCCATTTTTAGTTTATTAAAATTTGGGTTTAAAAAGATTTGGATTCTTGAAGTGAATTATGAAGATGGAAAATGACTATAAACTCTACTGTCCTTTACATTTGGTAAAGTTAAGGGACTAAACCAGGTGCTGCCATCCTTATAACATACCATAAGTGGCACTTGGAGTAGTCCTTTCATGTGCATCTTGAGATGTGGGTGAATTTTTGTGCTCTCAGTTCTGCCTTAATGGGCTGAACTCAGTACTGCTGGGGTCTCTGAACTGTGAGCAGGTATTTCCAGATCCTTAAATCCTTGTCCTCATTTGCCATCTCAAATAATTAAAAAAAAAAATTAACAAAGTAAGGACATACAATTTTTTTATTTTAGCTGCCTCAGGTAAAAATGCATGTCTTAAAGCAGCACCATGCTGACAGAAGTCAGCATTTACAAAGACACTGGCTTTTAAGAGTTCTCCTTCAACATTGTGTAGTCATACTGTGGTTAGGCAAAGCTGCTCTCCCTTTTATTTCTTTCAGTCACGCAGGAGTCCAGCCCAGCAGTGACTCTGAGGTGCACGGAAGAAGTCCCTGCACTCAGGCATTTGCAAAGATCCAGGGCTGCAAATGGACCTGGGGACCTGCCCATTGCTTTGCAGCAGCCACCTGCCTCCCAGGGTGCAGACAAGGCTTTGGCTCAAACAAATAAATGAAACAGGTTTTGTTGTTCGTCTGCTTTTTTACAATATAGTGACAAAGACAGAAAATATTTTTGTGGCAGGTGCTTATCCTATAATTTTCCATGGGTTGATGAGTTGGGGAGGTGCCTTATTTAGAGGAGGACATGGCTAGGTCAGGTTGCATCAAGATGATTTAGAGTTTATATAATGAGAAATAAATAAAACTTCCTGAAAGCTGTGAATGATGATGTGTAACTTGGTAATGAAAGTTTTTCACTGATTTAAGATGATGTCTTTAGTGGTAAAAATGCCAGAAAATGAAGCAAAGTCCAGATCCAGAGAAGTGATTCCCTTGGTGTCAAACAATTTCTTCAGGTGTATTTTCAAATATAGTTCAGATCCCTAATGGAAAGTTCCTTATAAATGAAATAATCATTACTATTATAATTACTACCCTTTGTGTATACTGGAAAGCATTTTAGGAAGTCCTGCACTTTTTAAGAAGCAGAGATGACAATGAGTGAGCAATAAGGTTTTGGTATCTTCAAATGGATGTTATCAATCACTTTATTTTTGTTTATAAGGGATGATCCATATATAGCTGTAGTTTGTCAGCGTTTTCCATTACAAACTTCTCATTTTGGTGCCATATAGAGCTCTCAGCAGCCTCTGAGCAAATCCACTTAGGGGTGAATGTTGTGTCACTTCTCAATGAGTGTTTCTTCTGCTCCCTTATCAGAATCTGAACTGGTCTTAAAAAAGTGTTCATGGTTTAATGTTTTGAGAGACAGAGTGTTTCACTACAGGACTGAGCCTTTATTTTTCCTCTCTGCTTTTCTGTGTGCATCAGAAATAGCTCTACTGAAGTAAAAAAGAGCTGTGCTAGGAGAGGAGACTGACAGTGCTTAACACACACATTGCAGACAGTAAGAGACTTGCTTGAGGTCGGCAAGGAAAAGGCCATGGGAGATCACCCACAGCACCCAACCCACCTCCTGCACTGCGCAGCGACTGTGACATGGAACTTCACGATGGAAAGGGCCCTGGAGAGCACCTGCTGGGCACCACTGTCCCCAGCATCACCTGCCCCTCGGAAATGAGTGGGAATCATTCACACAAAGCCCCAGTGGCTGACATGTGCGGGAGGAGAGACCAGGGGAGCACAAGGGCTCAGCAGGTCTCATGTAAAGGCAGTTTGCCAGGTGTCATTTGTCCAGAAAACTATGTTTTGTACAACAGCAAAAGGAGAGAAAAAAGAAAAATCCTGCTGCCTCTCACCCATCAGAACAGGGGAAAAAATAGCAGAAAAAATAAATATATCCAACAATTGCTTCTAGTTTGACCTTAGGGAAAAATCCATGCATCCAAGACTATCATCTAAGTTAGCTTAAGCATCTGTAGAGGGGACAGCAGCTAGGAGCAGAGTCCTGCTGCGTTCATTCATCTTGCATAGGGAACAGGTTCTGACCCTGCAAAGGGGTAGGGGGTATGAGAAAGGTAAACTCCTTGCACCTATAGGGAATTGGCAGAAACCTCGTATTATGTTAAGCACAATATTTGTTGCACCATATTACTTTGTAAGTACAGGCAAAAAGGGAGGGGGAGGCTGGGTCATCAGGAGTACTTTTCCTACCCTGGGATATGAATACATGACTCTCACTTGTGTAAGTGCCGCTTGCGTAGATGCATTTGTGGGTGGAATTTTACCTGAGGTCTTTCTGGAGAGGAATCTTGCGACACTGAGCAATCATATATATTCAATTAGGAGTTCATACTCTTGCCAGATAGAGGTATGCAGCATGGGTGACTTGTGGTGAGCAAACAGCCATGCCTGAAGGCTGGGCATCTGAGGCAGATTCTGGGCTGCGTACTGTCTCCTTACTTACACCAAGGATCTCTTTACTCAGTGTCCCAGCCTTTGGACTTCAGCGGGAATCCCACTGAATGTGACCTTGTGGGAGACTGGAAGAATTGCTGGCCCAAAACATTTCTAGCCTGTATGTCAGTAGAACCATCAAAATTGGGCTCTCTGATAGAAAAGAGATCTCAGCTCTTAATGCTGCTCTTGCTGGGATGCTGTTTGCTTAAATCAGAGCCCTTCCAACTGTAACTGTGGTCTTTTCAGCTTCATATTTGCATAAGCTTGTATGGCCATTTGAGCATAAAAGTTGTTTCACAGGTTTCAGTGCTGCGGTCTTCATTCCCTGTGTCTGGCCCTGGAGAGCTGGGCTGGGAGAAGCCACCTGGTGATTTAGAACCGTTGCTGCTGAAAGTATGTGGTGACATCTGGGTTGCTGCTCCACGTGAGCCAAAGCTGGTTGTTGTGATGGCACAGTACGCCTGGTCAGGGGCCTGATCCAACTGCAAAGGATTGATTTTTCCTAGGAAGATTGATTTTCAACCAGATTGGTGTAGCACCCAGTTCCATGATCACTGGTGCCAGTATCAAAGATGGAAGGAGTAGGGATTGAGGGAGGATGGCAACCACAGTTTGTGTTAGCTAAAACCTGACTGAAGCTTGGCTTAGCTATGCAGCAGCATCCTAATTTAAACTAAACTTGGGTGTAACAGACCTGTTAGTCTACACTTACGGCACACACCACCTCCAGAAGATATGAAATAAGTCTTCTGTTGCATTTAGTGAGAGTTTAAATTGACTTCAGATGTAGCAGGCTTAAACTGAGATTCTTCAATGTGAAAACTAAAAATTTCTAAGGATCCCTAAATAAGCTGATCAGTTCTCACTGAATTTCTGGCGCATTAACCGCTTCCTTGTGGGCTTGAAGAATCCCGTTTGTGGAATGCGGAAAAGGACTCGGCACAAAGTTTCTAAAACATTCCTTTCTCTTCTTTATTAGTTGTGAACTATGTGGTTTGATTTAACTGTGGTGAATGGACAGAATCCTGCGGAGGTCACTCATGATAAGATGGTATCACCCTGGCTCAGTGGCCAAAAGCTTAATCTTTGGAGCTTGCAATAAACAAATTTGACGCCCAGCACTGGGAACGTCCGTGATCGGACATTTTGGTACTCGAGTCGAGAAAAGAGCAGGTGACATTCACCGTCATTTGTTCCATCCAGATGCAGCTTCATATCTCTAAGCCTCCAGAAAGCTTCCATCTATTGTGAAAGCAAAACTGGCTCCCTTGAAATAGACCTTTCTAACCCTCAACTGAAACATCTTCCATTTCAGTGTTGGTAGGACAGTGTTGCCCACACTGAAGAGACATCTTCCTTTCTCCTGAGCAGTAGGTGCGCTGCCAGTGCTTTGAGCAGATCTTACTCTGCTTTATTCTTCAGCATCACAGCTTTGGAGTGATACCTGCTCCGTAGGAGAAGGGGAGACCTGCTCGTTTCTCAGGAACTAAACAGTATTTGCTAAAGCTATTTGCTTTTTAATGTCAACCTGTTAGCTGAGTATTTTGTGGCTATGAGGTGACAACAGAGCTGATTCTGTGCCCAGTTCTGCCGCCGCTTGGCTGGCATTCTCACCCCTTGTGAGTATGGTTTTTTAAAAAGGAAAAACTTGCTGGTGCTCTTTTGTTTACACATTTAATAGCTCATAATTAAGCTGAGATGAACTTGAAAAGTGTCATTCACTAAGACCCAAATCCTACCAGCAACAAGAAACTCAAAGATTAAGTTTTCTTTCACCCCAGACTATTTTGTAGTATTCCAGGAGGAAAGTATGTTTGAACATGCATTAAAGTCTCACTACAGTTCTGGAGTGATGTAAGTACCGTGTTTAAGGACCCTTTTTGCTACTAGAGTGCTCTTAGACTGAACAAGAGCCAGGGATCATTGTTTCCAACTTCTGACATTCTTTACCTTGAACTTTCAAAATCCGTCAAGATAGAATGGTTCTCCCCCCTCCTTCTTTAATTTTCATCTTACAAAACACTGATCGGTTTGCCATTCCAGTTCTTAAAATTAACTGTATTACACTCACCCTTGCTGAGTGCTTTCGATAGTGTAGAAACAGGGAGTTTAACAGTATAGGGACACACCACCTCCGAGGCTTGTGATGTGTAAGAACTGGGTTCAAAACCTGTTAGAAACCGGGTCATTTTCTCTTTGTCTGTAGCTGCCAATTAGCAATGTCATTAATCCACTGCCTGGAAGAAGTGCTTGATTGAAATAGATGGTGTCACTGGCCACTGACAGGAGGATCTGCACAAGGCTGTGCTCTAGCTGCCTGTCGTGCTGCTGTAGTGGGGGCTCTGCTTCATTTTCCAGAGGGAAGTAACAATTTCATAATTTCTTTGCATACGGTTTTAAAGACAGACACATCACCTGGGCTTTGAATGCTGCTTTTTGTTGTGTTCTGGACAGGGAACCTGGAGCAGACACTGGGATTGCTGGTGCCCCACCTGGCAGCCGCTCTCAAGCTACTCTGGTTAGAGAGCATGTTGTGTCTGTGAATGTCCTTCACTGTGTTCGCCCACGGAGCCATCCAAGGCTCCTCGGGGGCGGCAGGTTTGAATTTTGCCTCCTCAAGGATGAGTGTCTGAAGCTGGGCCAAAGCTTTGTTTCCTGCTGGCGAGAGAAGGGCGATGGGGGAAGAGGCGTGGGAGGTCTTGAGAGGTCTGGCTTGCCTTGGTGCTGCTTAGGGAGCAGCAGGAAGGGGCTGGTGGTGCATGGCTGCTGCCACGAAAGGCCAGCCTCCAGCTGGAGACCACAAACCCTTGGTGGCAGTGGCCAGCCTGGCTTTCCAAGGCCACAGATAAAATAAGCATTGACCTAGGACAGCAGACAGTGGAGGAGACAGAGTGGTACAGTCCTGCTGCCTTCTTCTTGGTGTGTTGAACAGGAGGAATTTTGTTTCTTACTGGGAATTGCACTCTTGCTTAAGATGTTCAAGTGCTTTAATTTATGCTCCACCTGGGGATCAAATCTCTCAGCAAGACAGAAGGGTTTTTTTTCCCCAGATCTCACTTTTGAGGGAAAAATTTCCATGACAGAGGATGAAATACCAGGAATGTTTTTTTTTAGGTGGACCTTCCAACTTCTGGTTTGTAGCCACACTAATTTGTGGGTGAAGGAAATATTTTTGTACTGAAAAGTTCCCAAGAAACTGTTAAACAGGGAATTGGAGTTTAATTGGTACTTATGAGACATTAACAGTAATTGTATTCAATTTGGCCACTCAGGATTAAGTGTGATTCAGGATCAGCTGATATCTGTGCTGAACAAAAGAAAAAAAATAAAGCCAAACCACCAAACCCCCCCAAAATAAAGAAAAATTAAAAAGAAAGCAACCTTAAATGGGTGGACTGGCACATATGTGCCATTAGTTTCATATTCACAGGTAGAAGCTTTTGTGGTGCTTATGTCTTTCCCCGCAAGGTGCTCTGCCAGACTGGAAAAAGTAGAAGGAACATGTATTAAGTGGAGGCAAATGGTTTGAGTTCAAGTTCATGCTTTTGCAGTGAGCTGGATTACAGTTTTATCCCTGCTATCTCTTTTGCTGTCATTTTTTCTTTAGGAATGTCCCAAAAACTTTAAAAAAACCCAACAAAATCCGTTTACTTATTTATGCGTTTACCAAGCATGTGAACAAGAAAGGCAAGGGAACACAGGGTGATATTTGATGTGGAGCCTTGTGTATGATGCAGGATAGTCATCAACATCCCTTGAACATTTCTTGTTCCTTTGCAGCAGAGTTCGTTGTGCTCCCTGAGTACTGTAGATGAAAACAAAGACAGTGCCACTACTAAATGATTGCAGCTTCTGAGGCTGGCTGAGAACAGAGAAAACAAACTATATGCAATTTAAGTTCCTGTTTGCAGGAACTACCACACATGCTACCACCTGTATGATGTAAGGCAGAGGAGATGAGCTGATTAGCAAAGCCCTTGCAACGAGCTGAGGAGATCCCTGCTCCCCTCCTTGGGGACCTGCACTGGTCCCAGCTGGAGGAAACCTTTCCGCAGCTACCAGAGGGTTTCTGAAAATGGCAGTGGCAGTGCTCCGTGTGCATGAAGGTGAGGGGAGGAGGAAGAGCAAACAGCCTGCAGTGCTCCATAGACTAGCTGGGATGTTTTGAAGAATGCAGGGTGAATTCCTTGGGCTTTGTGAGCTCCTTGTGCTGGAGCTGCAGAGTGCTCTGTGTGTGTGTGAAGGCTGTGCTTCAGCAAACGGCTGGTGCCACTTGGTTGTGCTGCTTATCCTGTTGCATGAAAGCGTCATTCAGCAGAAAGAAGTGCTAGGGGAAGGAAGACATAGTAAGTGGTCTTCCCATTTGTAAGCTCTCACAGCCTTCTTCTCGTGTGCTGAGCAGGCAGAGCTCCAGAGCTGTGAATGGGAAGTCGTGGTGATCAGCACTAACTGCACTCAAGTGTTTATTATTCCAAATCACAGAAAGAGACAAAAGTTTATATACGTAAGAAGACGTGTAAGATCCAACACTTTCTTTCTTGTGAGTACATGTGAATATGCGCAATTGGGATGTGGCTTTTGGATATTTTGTGCAGTACAGTGCCAGGACAGCATGCAGGCTCATGGCAACAACCTGGGATTATAGGTGTGGAGCACAGGGCACTATTTCTGGCTCTGCTGTAGCTACTTGTGTGGCAGAGTGTATTAAATCCTGCTCCTAAAGCCAGCAAACCGTTTCTCTGGGCTTCATTCTCAGACTTGCTGAATACCCTGAAAGGCTGCTATTATTAGAGGGAACTACCATTCCTTAGCTCTGAAAGTGGGCTGTCCATAAATCACCAGTGTGTGCTTTCCATGGGGAGCTGGGTCTGGGACCAGCTCTCTCTCTGACAGCCCACAGAGCTGCCAGAGCTCCTACTCTTCCTCCTTTCTGCTCAGCCCCTCCACAAGGGTAGATCCTCTTGGTCAGAAGGCAGTTGGCTGTGCCCCTTGGGCTCAGCACTAGAGCAGGATGGCCTCCCATGGCTTCTCTTGCTGCCGTGGTGGGGCCAGTCCCCTCCTGCTCCCCATGCAAACTGCCTCCTCTTGACTTGTTTTTACCCCAGGGCACTGTCTGGGCTCACGTCCTGGTTGACCTCCCAGTTTGGGGTGTTTTTTGCTCTTTAAAGAACAATAAATGCATCTCTGTGGTAACAAAAATATTAATTCATTTCTATAAATGATGCACTCAAATATTCAGTGTCCTTGCTCTGGATGGGCTTTGCCATAACAGTACTTTCTTTTCGTCTCTTAGCTCCTGTTAGTGCCTTGATGACTAGTGAAAAATGTTTATGATTAAAAAGGAACATCTTAGTGTTGCTTGGTCTCTGGTTCCTTTACCCTGTTCATTATGCTTTCCCTGGGAGTAACAGCAGTGATTTAGAGTTGCAACGTCAACATCAGTCTCTGAACCCTGTGTTTTCTGGGAAGGGGAAGAAAGGAAGATGAAGGAGGAACTCTAAATAGTAAGGTTTTTTTCTTGTGACATTTCCAGGCCAGCTGTTTGAAACTGTGATGTCTCACAGTGTTTACTTGTAATTCTGTCATTGGGTTCCTGGATGGGAGCCCTTTGGCAGTTGCCAGTGAGCACAGGTGACCAGAGTTTGGTGACACTGGGCAGGCCCAGGGCACAGATTTGTGCTCCAGGTCCGCTGCTGTCATTGGCGCTCATGCCAATGGCCTTAGTACAGAGGTCAAAGACTGCTTAGATATGAAGGCTGAATCACCTCCTTGTTAAACCCCTCAGCAGGATCAAGGCTTAGGGAAGCAGACACGTGGGCTTGCCTTCTGGCTGACACTGTGGATGGAGGCTCTGACTCTGGGATGGGCCTTTTGGCAGGTTCGACCAACTCTTGAGGCATTGAAATGGGGGCATCTGGTGATTGAAACACCCCTGCACTGACACCCCTTTGTGAAAAAGCCTGGTACATTTGTTTCCTTTAAAGGCTTGCTGATCCCACAAGCTCTCAATGGTTAGAGGAGGTTTATCCTGTCACCTGAGGATCACAGAAATCAGCAGTGAGCCCGCCAGTCTCAGCAGGCAGATGTGAAAGGTCTTCAACTGCACGTATTTCACTTGCAAATATAAATAATCCAGGAGTGTAGGTCTCGCTGCAGCCCTGTTTGCCTTGGCAGTGTCCCATTGACGTGAATCAGAAGGTGGGAGCAAAAAAGCACTGGAGGCTCATCCAGAGACTGGTCTCCCCTCCATCAGGAAACCTGTCCGTGCAGGCAGGGTGATTTGGAGATTACTGGCACAGCCCACAAGCCTGGCTTCACTAGATCTTTGCGTTTGGAACAGTCCTGCTTTGTTTCCTTGTGCTGTGCCTTTGGGAGCCCTGGCTCTCGGAGCACTGGGCAGGAGAGGCCTGGAAGGAGCAGCTCTGGCTTTGGCCTTTGCTCCTGTAGCTTTGGCTTCTTGAGGGGAAGGCAGCTCTCGTGGTTCAAGTTGAGAAGCAGGATGTCAGTTCTTAATCCTGCTGCAACTCTGCAACTTTTGGCAGGTGTCTGGTTCACACTGTACTTGAGTTCTTAAGCTTTAAAATAGAAATTAGGAATCAAAAAACCCAAAAAACAACCAAAAAAACCAAACAAAAGGCTTAAAGAAATAAGCAGTTGTAACTTGTGATGCCATCACCACCATGAGGCTCTCATGGTGGTTTCAGCTTCAAGGCTGTGATTTAATATTGATAACAGTAAAAAGTTTATCATAATATTAGGAGTTGGGAACTTGGAAAATACATGGGTTTAATTTTAATTTTTTTTTTTCAGCAAATTCAGTAAAGCTAGAAATGCAAAGTGATGAGGAATTTGACAGGAAGCCCCTGATTCATGATGATATTATCAGAGCTCACGATGAAGGAAGCAGCCTGGAAGAGCCCTTCATTGGGAGTACTGAGATGGTGGATAACAGAAAGATCCAGGAGCTAACAAGCGATGGAGGAATCCGGCTTCCGAATGGTAAACTGAAATGTGACGTCTGTGGCATGGTTTGCATTGGGCCCAATGTGCTAATGGTACATAAAAGGAGCCACACTGGTAAGCAGCTGAAAGAAAATCTGTGGCGATGTTGATGTTACCTGACAGCTCTTCTCTCTTCCCTTTTCATTCCTGGGGTAGCAGGAGGCTGGGGAGGGGAAAAATGGGCTTCGTTGGTTTTGTTTCTCTTCCTGCTTTCCAAATTCTGGAGATGCTCTCTTGCTGACAAACATGGTGCTTCCTTTACTTTGATTTCCAGCCTTTTGTTCTTAAAAGCAGTGCAAAAGTCTGGAAATTGCTTTTCTTACTGTTCTTGACTGGAGCAAGATGGTGGGAGCCATTCTTTGGCATGGAGGGAGGGGGGCGGGTGGGTCGTGTTGTTTGTGTGTGTGCATGTGCAAAGCTTTTGAGCCTTTAAGGGGAGTCTTAGATGTTCTTCCATTGGAGGTGCTCACAGGTGGACAAGACCAGCAGCTTCCTGGGGATCTCGCACTTCTTTTGGAAGTGGCTGTGCCTGGGATGAGCAAACCCTGGAGGGGACCCTCATTAACCAGTGATCCTGATGCCAGGGTGGGCTTGCTGCTCACTGTGTGACAGCTTCCCCAGGGAGGCCTCGGCTGAACTGGCCTCCTGGCTCCCCCACACCATCTCAATACCATTCTGGAGGCAGCTTTCAGTGCTTGGTCTCTCCCAGCACTTGTATTTTTATTACTGTTTGGAGTCCCAAACAGCTCATCAAGCTTGTGGGCTTGAGCATTTAAGAGGCAGAAGGAACCTCTGCAGTATGCTGATTGGGTGGGTCTTTATGGATTGAAAAATGAGGCCTTGAGTTTAAACCAGGGTATTTCAGGGGACTTATGGCTAATATGGTAAAATGGTGTGCCCAGGAAGCTGGTACTCACTCCCCTGTGCTGCCCACTCCTCAGGTGGGAGCAATAGTCACCTCCAACAGAAGTACAGGTGGTGGCAGAAGATGATGCTCTGTGGTCTTGCAGCAGTCTGCCTTTGATTCAGAAATGCACTTAAGCTTGTGCTTAACTTTTGTGAGATTTAAGCACGTGTAAGTCACCTGAAGGGCTTCAATATATGCTTAACTTTGGATACACATTTAAATTTCACTAAGGTTAAGCACAGGTTTTTGTGGTGGAGCCTCAGTGGGTGCTTGTTCTTTGTATTTTTTGGATATTTTGCTTTTTATCTTTGCTATTATTTAATGGGGTGAGAGACTCACAGTGGCTGAGATGTGTGAAGATATAAAAAGAAAAGTGGAGTTTTAGAGTAGAGTAAGAAAGACTGTGTAATCCCTTTGTAAACCTGGTAGTTTGCAGGCCAGTAGCATGCTTTTGATGGGCAAGAAATCAATAGAATTTCTGCACAGAGGAATAGTAAATATATATTACATAGTTAATCTCTTGTATATAAGTTGTATTGATAATAACTTGACCTAAGTGTGTAATGCAAAGCATGGCAGTATCGTTTATGATGCAGTCATGATTTTAAACAGGAATTATGAGAGGGGGAAAGGCATTAGCTGGAGAATCAAAACCTTGAATAACAGTTTGATGTGCTGTTACTAGAAGAGGAAAAGAGAAGTAACAATGTAGCAGACTGAGTCTCCAGCTTTCAACCTCCTGAAAAGTTTTCACTGGTGCTTGCATGTATCTGAGCATATGTATTGTAGGTGCGTCAGAGTCCATGTATTTGAACTCGAGCAGCTAAACTAGCTGTGCTAAATTTAGATTTAGGTACTTAATTAAATGGTCTGCATTTCTGAGATGCTGAATAGCTGGTGCATCTTTCAAATCCAGGCAAGCTGCCTTTTTCATGTTAAAGGAGATGTGTAAATTCAAAGTGAAAGAAACAAAATCTCCTCTGCGTGCGGGCGAGACGGCCGTCTGCGGGTGCATGGGCAGCAATTGCATAACTGGTAGCTTTTACCTTTGGGCTACTGCTGGTTCCTTGGAGAGCTCTGACTCTTTTCCCATCAGAGCAGAGTAGCTGGGATGTACTGTTCTATACAGATGATTTCAAGCATATAGAAATGGCATTTCTTTTAATGTGCAGCTCGGTGCTCTGTTCTCGGTAAACCAGTTGGCAAATTTTGCAGAGGATTTTTTTCCCTCCACTTTGTTTGTTTGTTTTTTAATACATGCTGCTACTTTGCTGTCCACAACAGAAGGAGAAGTTTGCTTGGATTTCCACATCCTGGATTTCAAGGCGTATTTTTAACATACTGTTAAAATCTTGTAAAGTGCAGTATTTTAAAATATATTGCCACTTCCTCAGCAGCGGGGTGTGATGGGCTGGCCCCAGCTCTGGAATGAGCCCTGACCTGTGGGTAGACTGGTTTTGCAGTCTAAGGGAGAATGGTGGAGAGAAGGGAGATTGTCCCTAGTGAGTGGAAACAGATGACATTCCTTATCAGCTAATCCAACTGGCATGTATATCCCTACGTCTCAAAGCCAATTTAAGTATGTTTTGGGAGCTGAATCCTGCTTTACTCTCCTCTTTAACTGCACACAACGCAAGCATGATCTGGCCAGTTGTTTGCATTGGCAAAAACTGAAGTCCTTTTCCCTTCCCCGAAAACCTGTCAGCATTTTATGTAAATCACCCAAAATGCTGTGGTCCGAAGCAGAGGCTGTAATTTGTATGTGTACTGGGATGAGTGCAGCTTTCCTTGCACCAGGGATTGAGGCTTGGCAAGAAGCTGTGCTGTAGGCTCTGGCTGTGCTATGCACAGAGAGGGGCACGTTTTTCTCCAGCCATTATTCCTCTGTTCCTGGAGAGCAGTTGTCTTCCCTGCCACATTATGGTAGCTCAGTCAAACAGATATAGGGATGGGGACAATCCATGTGCCATGGGTGAGGCCAGAGTAGGTGAGCTCAGTGTCCGATCTCTGATCCTGGTGTGCAATCACCTCTTCCTGTGATAGGCCAAGCTGGGGATTGCCCATTCGTCCCTCAGATCGTGGTCCCAGTGATGCTCTGGTCTGTGGCACTTCCGTCATGGGACCCGTGGCACTGCTGATTCTGCCAAACACAGCGTTTCTCTGAAAAACTGCTAAGTGAGGTGAAGTGTTTTTGTAATCTGCCTGGGCACCAGGAGAAGGCCTTTCTATTTGTCACTGCTGACAGAAAATAAATGAAATGCTTGGTGTGGGAATTAAGTGGGATGCAATCCCTGCATTAGTGAGCAGGGTAACCCCCTCCCTCCTGTGCCACATCCTTGTGTCAGAAAAACAACATGAGTTGGATTTATTTTCTCCTTTCCCATACTGTGTTCTTTTGGTCCAAATTTCATACTCCACAGCACATTCCTAAGTTGCAGGATCTCTGTCAGTTTTTTGTTACAGTGGGAGATGACCTGGTCATAGAATATTGCCATTGGATACTCCAGGGATTTGTGCTTAGGAATGCAGAGGGATGGGGAGGAGGAAAAGAGGCAAATAATCCAGGTTTTCTGAAATAATGAGAAGGAACCTCAGCGATTTCTCACCTCTTTTTGCTTTCTGCTGTGGGCCTGAATTAAAATTTCCTTGCTCCTCATTTCTGGTAAAGCAGGAACCGTATTCTGCTATAGCCATGCTGATATTTCTGTGCTCTGTGAGGTCTACGTATTGTTCTCCCTTTTGCTGTGAATTGTGACTTTTTAAAAATTTTTTTTCTCTGCTGTGACATCCAGTCCCTTATCTAGTCCACTGCTAGATTATGAAATGCTTTTTATTTCTAAGGGAAGGCTGGCATCATATGCTCATGGAATGGTTTGGGTTGGAAGAGACCTTAAAGCTCATCCAGTTCCACCCCCTGCCATGGGCAGGGACACCTTCCATGAGCCCAGGTTGCTCCAAGCCTGGCCTTGGGTGCCTCTGGGGATTGGGCTTCCATAACTTCTCATCCTCATTGTTTTATAAAACATAGAGGTTAAGCACTTTGTGTGGATGCAGCAGCACAGTGGCAAAGCACAGCCTGGACAGAGGCAATGGGGATGTCAGCCTTGCCCCACTCTTACTTTGGGCTGCTGATATGTTATTTTTAGGCTTTTTTGGGGGTGTTAACTGCAGGACAGTCTCAGATCTTTACTTGGACTCCACGTGCGTTTTGATACCATAAGTCAGTGAAATATATTATGTGCCCATGAGGGAAATGTTCAACTTCTGCTTTAGCACCCACAGTGTTAACAACTGAACATATGCAACCCTGGAACTCTGAATGCAATTTAACTTTTTTTCCATGCGGAGTTCAAGTTTTTAGGACAGAATTAATAAATGAGGAAATACCCAGTTGTGCTGTTCCATATAGAAGACTTGTATGCCTAAGCAGCTACCAGAAGCAAATTTAAACAAACGATCATATTAACACATTGTGATGAGTTCCACTGTACTGCCTCTCTCATTTTGATAGCAGAAAGGGGTTTTTTTGGTTTAATTTCTAATTTGTAACCCGGTGCAGCCTTCCTGTCTCTTGCAATGTTAATAGATTTGGCACTGAGTCAAAAATTTTAGGGCTAAATTTCTGAAAGCCCAGTTTTCTACTTAGGTTCTGAAGTCTAACTTTCTGAAAAGTCCTCTCTTTTCCTACTTAAGCATAAGGAAGAGGAGCTGAGATCTTTGAAATTGCTCTGAGCAGAAGGATGTGTTTTTCTTGCACTACTCAGTAAACTCTTCTGATAGTTTTGCTAAGTTCACTTAGAAGATTTTTCTGTCTTAAGAATGCAGTCCTAAATCTGTGCACAGGACAATTGGAAATCACCCAGGATTTCCCAGGAATTTTTCACGAGAGATTTGTCACTGCTGTTTTATAGTAAATTGCCCTGTCCGGAAGCAGGTTTTTCCCAGCAATAAACCCTATTAAAATCACTGATTTCATGTGATGTGCAGGCTGTTGAGTGAATCAGATAGAGCAGTAAGGAGGTATGCAGGCTCCTTATGGTCCCTGGAATAACAAACAGGGAAATGGAGCAAACTCCGCTGCTCTGGGTCTCGCTTGGGTAAATGCAGGTTGGAGCTCACTACTGTCACTGTGTTGGGAGCACTGCTGATAATTCCCTCCTGGGACAGAGCAGAATCAGAGCAGTTGCAGCATCTGATGAATCAGGACAAGTGTTTCATTTTAACAAAATGAATATTAACAAAAAACCTGTTGTGAAAGGGTGAAAATTGGTATTATTCGTAAGAGCAAATACTTTTTGGTGGCAGCATGGGCACAGTAATTTTGTGTTAAGAGGCTGGAAAGAAAAAAATCCCGTTTGAGAAGTACTTAAGCTATACTTTGCATATCAAAAGTATCTGCCACACAAAAAAGGTTGAGTTCCCAGATACACATTTAACCAGGAGAAGTCCCTCTGGACCTGGTTTTTATGTAGCAGGACTGCTGCTGTAGGAATATCCTGTGTTATTGAGAACCAGGGCATTAATTTGTGAGTCACTCTGCCTTTGATTTCAAAGGGGCAAATGTTACCAGCCAAAGGCTAGGAAAATCTAAGTCTCCTTGGTTGCCAGGTCTGTGGGCTCCACATCCTCAGTTGAATTTTTTTATAATACAGAAAATATCTCACCTTTGCAGTGAAAATATCAGTGTTTTGCACTGGTCTGAGATTCAAAGAAGGTTAACTCATATTGAAACTTCTGCACAGCACTTCCGTGCCAGGGCGGGAAAGGAGTGCTGTTGTGCAGGGAAGCTTCCAATTAAGCAGAAAAAGGAGTTGGTTTGCTTTTTGAAACAACATTTGACATCTGTGAAATCTATTAGGGGGAAGGTCATCGGTTTATTTGCCTGGTTTCAGGTTGTATCAGCCAGCCAGCACTCGTGGCTTGTGCAGTGAAGTCTCTATCCAGCTGACACATATTAAAGACACTGTGAAAGAAAGGCCCATGTCTTGCTTGTCCTGTCTTCAGGGGTCCACTTCACCCTTTGTCTCAGGATTTGTTTACACGAGAGCAAGTTAACTTGTGTACTTGGTGTAACTCAAGAGCAGTAATATTTCATTACTGTTATTCATTATTATTTTTCCTGGAGGAGACATAGCAGTAATGAATGCATTTTAAACAATGAACTGTGAGGTTTCAGCAGTATTTTATGGTAATTTAGAGGTAAATATTAAAATCATGCCTTCTAATTAATATTTTATTTAACTGTATAATGATAAAACTCTATGGATGTATTTATTTATTAATCTAATTATTCCCTGGCACAAACCCCACTTTACAAAGGAAAGATAACCCTTTGTGGTTTACCTTGCCTTGTCCATTCCTGAAGTAACTTAGGTAATTAAATTCCCTCTGCTGGAGAGCAAAGAGCTTTAGGCATTCCTGGTTTTGTCCGGCTTTAGACTCTAAATCTGGAGTTGAAAAGAAACATCTTTTTTGTTTGATTGGCTCTCCCTCCCCCTCTTGCCACTCTGAAAGTCACTGAGTTGGAGGGTTTTCTGCCCTGGTTTAGCTCAGTAATGGAGAAGAGGTTTAATGCTTAAAGCAGACTAAAAACTATTTTGCAGTTACATTGCAGTCACATAGTTTCCAGTGCTGAAAAGCACAAAACTTGCTTAGTTGCCTTTCAACCGAGTTCTTCTTTTATTAAATCAGTATAAGTACATAGATTCAAGCAGTAAGTGGTGGGGAAGCACGCCGTGCTTGTAATTGTCATTACTCTCTTGGAGTCGTGTGTGCCACCTTTAATAGGTCCATAGTTCCTGGTGTGTCTGTGTTGCCATCACCCCCAAAAATATTTTAAACACAGTCAGGGACCATCATGAAGAGAAAAGCTGTGTTTAAACACTTTTTGTGAGCGGATGTTTAGTTTGAAGTATGATTGATTTCAGCTTATGGATAAAACCTCTGAGTTTCACAGAAGAGTAAGGGAGGTGAATAAGGATGTCAAGGTTGTTATTTTGTTACTGGTAAGTAATAATTCTGGAGAACAGTTTACAAACCTACCAGGAAAAGGAGCAGGAGTAATAATTGGAACACAGTCTTCTCAAGGCATTGAAGTGATAAAGAAAGCTTGTTTGCTAGTATCTGGAGTGGGCATCAGACAGCACAGTTCTTGGAAAACCAACAGGATCTTCTTGCTATTCAGTCATTACTTCTCTTTGTGCACCCTTCTATTGGATAACGGCCTCTCAGATTAGCTGTGCTAAACGTAAAAGCTGCTAATCAATAGCACGAAGGTGTGACCAAAATTGCATCCCACCAGCCTGCGGCTTAAACAAGGAGCTGGAATCGAGTGATTGGACAAAAGTGTAACAAACACATCAAAGCAGGCATTTACCCGGAATGAAGCCAGTAGGAGAAATGAATTCAGGCTGGCTTTAAATAGATACAAAGGTTATTTAAGGTAAAATGTGCTATTGGAGCAGATTCTGTCTGTTGCAAGAGAGGAGCAGACTACGGGTGATTTTGTGGTGAGTGTTTTCATGTCATCTTTGCCATCAAACTGTGGTGCAATGAATTCCTGACTGAAAGCTTTCAGCATCTCTAGAGCAGCCAGGTTTTGGAGGAGTATACCTGCTCGTATGTGGCCTCCAAAATGTCAGAGATAAGTGGGTGATGTAGTGGGTAAAACACAGTAACTGGGTAATTTTAAATACAGCAGGAGTAAAAGGAAAGACTTTAGACTTGGTAAGAAACGTGCTGCCTTCTTTCATGTTGTCATCCTGAAACTGAAGCTATCATTCCAGAATACTCAGAAACGTGTCAAAGGAAAGGGTTTTGCCTGTTTTCTCAGACAGCGAAAGCAAAACAAAAGAAAAAAACCCCCATGTATTTTTCTACTGCAGTCTCTTTACTTATCTCTGTTATGGACATTTTGAAAAGATATAAAAGAAGATAATGGCTAATCAGATCATTTAAGTATAGTGTGGGAGTTTGAAAGGGAAACCACAAACTCTTTATCAGTTCTAATGAGCTCGTGTTCAGTGTATGGGAAGAAGAGCTTTATGCCGTGATTTTTTTTATTATTATTACTCCATAATGTTCTTGGTAAGATTGTAGGAACCTTAGTATCTCCTTGAGTGCCTCTGCAGTGGCCTCAGATGTGATTTCCATCTCCCACGTGTGAAATAAAGTTGCAGAGTATGGCATATGCATGGCACATCTTGTGCTACCCTCCTGGCAGCATTGTAGCAGTGATTTGAACCACTAACACAAGAATTGCTTGTGGACATCTGTGAGAGCTCTCTCCCTCCTTCTTCTTCCATTTGAATCTCCAGATGTATTTTGGACTTCACCCTAGACAGACACATTAACTACTTTGGTGCAAATGTAACATTCATTTTGTCCAGCAAGGGAGTAATTGTATTAAAGCAATTGTAAAAGGCTTTGATGAGGCATGATAGATCACAGAATGTGTTTGTTTTTCACAAGATCTGTGCTTCAGGGCACTGAATTCAAACTTAGAAGGTCCCAGCAGGATTTGGCCTAGATTCCATAATAAGTGATACACTGAAAAGTGCGGATGTGGTCACACACATCTGAAATCTGATGATCAAGATCTTGTTGAGCTGGGGCCCTACTTGGTCTAAACATTGGCTAATGCTTTAAAGTGGAAGACAGTAGATTTAAATTAGGTATATATAGAAGAAACTCTTCCCTGTGAGAGAGACGAGGCCCTGGCACAGGTTGCCCAGAGAAGCTGTGGCTGCCCCATCCCTGAAAGTGTTCAAGGCCAGGTTGGATGGGATTTGGAGCAATCTGGGATAGTGGAAGGTGTCTCTGGCCATGACAGGGGGTGGAGTTGGATGGACTTTAAGGTCCCTTCCAACCCAAACTGTTCTGGGATTCTGTGATCCAAAGTGCAGCTGCAGTAAAGTGCTTGGACAAGTGGCCAGCACAAGTCTATGCTTATGTTCAATTGATGTGCTCAGCAGGACATAAGCAAGTGATTAGAGCTGACTGCCTGCACAAGGCTTCTGGAGCAGTCTGACTGTCCTCAACAAATGTTGATATACAGTATGGTTTTGATAATGTTCCAGAAAACCTGTGTGAGTTCATCAGGGGTTTTCCTCTAAATAATTATTTTTTTTAAAAAGTGGGGTTTTTTAATGGACCAAATCCCCACTGTCTAAGGCAAATATGAAGGCTTAACATAGAAGTAAGCTTTGGATGTGTGTGTGAGTGTGTGTGAACACATGGGATGAAGTGATAGGGTAAGGTCTAGGGTTTCTGTTAGTTTTTCATCAAACCAGTCTTTTTAATTTGTTTTATGTAGAGTGCAAATTTGCTTGTTTCCCAGTTTAATTGTGCAAGGTTTTTCTCAACTTTCAGTACTGCCCAGAGCTTGCAGTCCTGATTCTCACTCACATCCATTCCCTCCATGTCACTCTAGCAATGCAAAGCAGCCTTTAAAAAGGACTGTCAGTTAAAGTATAATGCAAGCAAAAGGTTTGGTTTGAACCAAAGGCCTTTGCTAAGGTCCAGTTGTTATGATCCGTTCTGAATATTCATATGGATCGGACCTATGCTAAAAATAAGTGCAAAACCATAGAAGTAAATACTGCAAAACCACAACTATGGATCTAAATTTTCAGCAGAGCTCATCCTTACAAAGGATAGAAGTTCTGAGGTGAAGACCTTTCAAGAAAACCAGGAAACATTGATCACCTCAAGGAAAGAGCCTCAAATCACTATTGGAGGCTTTGCCCATTGTGCAAAAGAAACGGCCTCTGACTTTAGAAGTGCCGTGTGATGGTGGTGGTGGGGACTGTACCCATGTGCAGTGGCACTGGTACAGAGCGGGAAAGTGGCCTCTGTGCATCCTCCGATGTGTGTTGACAGCTCTCTCCCTTCCCCTTCCCTTCCAGGTGAACGCCCCTTCCACTGTAACCAATGTGGAGCTTCTTTTACCCAGAAGGGGAACCTGCTGAGGCACATCAAGTTGCACTCTGGGGAGAAACCGTTCAAATGTCCCTTCTGTAGCTACGCCTGCCGGCGGAGGGACGCCCTCACAGGACACCTCAGGACACACTCTGGTGAGCCCACCTTGGCTTCTCCTCACACTTCTTCCTTCCTTTATCACTACCGTCCCAGTGCAGCAGGTAGTGAAAATAAAGTGTAGCTCTGGGTCTGTACCATCCTCTTCAGAGAGTGCAGCTCTCAGCTTTGGGAAAGCCTTGATGTGAATCAGAAAAGTTGTGGTTCAGCCACACCTCTCCTTTTGTGTAACTGAGCTCCTTTGCTGATGCTATCGCATTTCCCTCTCAGTGTCTCCTTGGGTGTATCCCAGCTTCCTGGCAGATTGTTTTGACACTCTGGGCCCCAAAGTGGCTGTGAAATTCCAAAGATCACAAAGAATAACTGTGGGCTCTTGGAAGCCGGCTTTGCAGTTCATACCCATTTCTTCATCTAATAAATGCCATATGCTGGTTGAGTTCAAACTTGTTCATCTTTCAAAGCCCTCTAAATTGCATTTCTGATTCAGTTACATCTTGCTGTAAAGTCTTAGCTCATGGCAGCCACAGCACTCACTCTACAGCCGAAGGTGGTCAAGCAAGATTGGATTTCTCTTGCCTTGTTAAGTGATAGGATCATGTCTGTATCAAGCCAACTTGATATAGTTTCTTGGTAAGTTGTCAAAAAATACCTGTCTCATACCTGCGTGTTGGTAGTCGTGTTGGAGCCCCAGCAGTCAGGATCAGCTGTGGTTTTAGTCCCTGTCCCTGCACCAGGGGGCTGCATTCTGCCCACTCACTCACCTGTGTAGGACTCCTGAGTAAGATCTAAACTTGCTGCGTATGTATCTCCTGAGCGTTCAACTTGGGTGTTCGGGCCATTTATAGGAGGCTGTGTGTTTAATTGTTGAATGAGCAGAGATAATTGGACTGGTTGCAAGTGACAGCATTACAGATGAAGTTCTTTGATGTGTTATCAAATGTGTGACTACTGAAACACAGTGGTGGAAGTACAACTGCGGGCAGAAATCCTGCATGAGCTTCCTGACTCTTTATATGTATTTCTTCTACAGAGTCAACCTCACTTCAGTAGGAGTTTCTGTTTTCAGAGCATTGAGTTGGTCTTAAGATACAGAGTTGCTTTGGCATTTCCAAGAATAGGAAAGCGTAAGCTAGTAATCTTCTTCAAGTAGATTTGGGAGTATGCAGGAAGCTGTATTGATGGAAAATGCTGACAGAAAGCTGAAACTTCCAAGGGAGTATGAGAATTGGGACTAGGCTGGGAAAGAATTGCTTGAACTGGATTTGGTCTGAAAGTCAGTAGAAAATATCTGTGGAACTGTGAGCTGCAATTTTCAGACATCTGACAATAACTGTAGTTTCAACTGGAAATTTACAAAGAAAACAGAACACAATACAAATGTTTACAATTAATGCAGAAAGGGAGTTGTGACAAAAAGATATTCCATATTACCAAACACGAACATTGAGGTTGATGATCTTCTCACAATATGAATATAGATTTTGTTACCTAGATACTGCCATTGGTAGAGATTGTTCTTCCTGTGTGAAAAGCACATGGCTGCTGGTTCTGTGTTTTGCGTGAGGATGAAATGTAAAGGTGTGGGATTTTCAGAAGGCACATAAGCTACTTAGCACAAGTTCCCCTGGAGCTCCTTCCCTAACTGACTTAGCCGTGCTCAGCTCAGCTCAGTTTATAATTTTAGGCTTTGTTTTCGGTGGAGAAAGTGTCACCCCCCCTAAGCACTCAGATACAGCAGCTTTCAGCAGTGGGCCAGCATGAACAGACAAGTGCTCCGACAATATTCTCTAAGGCAATTCTTGGAGTAATGTTCACAGGTGAAGAGTTAAAACCTGGATTATTGCCCTAAGACCTGGCATCCCCCTGCATGAAGGTTGAAATGCCACTCTGGCAATGGGCATGGAAGTTAAGGTGTCTGTCCCTGCCATAAAAGAAAGCTGGGTTGCCTTATGCATACCTAGATCGTGGAGAAGATGGGTGGATGTCCCCTCAGGACTTCAAACAGTTTAATGTCAGTGTGCTATGCAAGCATTCTGTGCTCTCATAAAGCACACATCAAAGTCTGGAAGTAGGCCTGGAAGACAGAGCAGATCCAGAACTGCAGCAAAGGTCTTTTCCAACCTAAATGAGTGTGTGATTCTGTCAGTGTTTACATCTTCTGCTATTTCTGACCAGAAAAGAAGATATCGGATAAAATATAGAAGGAAGGTTGGAAACTGTTTTGAAATATGAGACTTCAAGCCAGTTTCAATCTGGTACACTTAGTGTCTAAATTGAGGTGAGTCTGAATATATTTTTGTAAGAGGAAAGCTCTTTAGATCAGATCCTCAGCTGATGGAGATTGAAATTACATCTCCTAAGTAAAGAAAGTACTTCTGTTTTGCACCAGCTGAGAATCCGGTGCACAATTTCATAAATGCAACACCAATTCCCTTTGTTTTAATGTATGTATGTATGTATGTATGTATATTCTTTTCCTCCTTAAATAAGAGAGTTCTATTAATTAAAGAATAAAATAAAAAACACCAAAACCCCTTAATCTTTTCTTCTTCCCGAGGTTTAAATTACTATGGAAGGCAAATTAATCAAGGAATAGAAAAATTCTATTTTATCTGGTTTTTTTCCTCTTCAGTTAGTTTGATTTGTGGATTTGACAGCACTTTGCTCATGTCACTACTTAGTCAGTGGCATCTTCTCACTGCTGCTTTTTAGTCAATCCTTCCTGTGCTTAGTGCAGTTTTCATACAGTATAATAGGAAAGGGAAAAAAATAAGGAAATGTAGATGCAAACAGAAATTAGCAGAAGCATCTCTGAGATATCTGTAATAGCTGATACTTACTAGTAACTTAAAAATAATTACATTTTTTTCATTTGGATTGATGTTTGTTCATGCTTTTTAATGTTATTTCCTGTTGATTTGAAAATGTTTTTAAGCATTACAATCTACGTTTTGCCTCCTCTTCTTGTGCAAATAATATCTTACTGTATAAGTGTTCCCAGGTTGAGTGGTTAACAAAATATTACTTTGCATCTGTAATGCTGCTACTACTGTTTAGCCCTAAATAATTAAGGACTAATCTTGCAGTGATTTACTCCTGCGGTTATTTACCTTTTACAGACATATGGAGTTCTGATGAACTTTATGTCCATATTTTCCTCCCACATGCAGCTGCTTTGGTTTCAGGAATATAATGATGCCTTCAGGACATCAGTAGGATAATGCCTGGGGAGAGATTCATGTGCAGAATTACACTAAGAGTGGGCATGCACCTCAAGGTACTTGCAGCACTTTCAGGTGTTGTTTTCAGAATTAACTCCATAGCTCCACAACCCAGATAGTATCAGAGAGGTGCCAGAGAGGGCTTCCAGGATGGGAATGTAAGGACAGGCTGTGAAGTGCTGGGGCAGAAGTTGGTAGCCCCCTCCTGCAGGATGCACTGGACACATCAGCGGGGATTGGCTTCACCTTGCCTGGCTTTTGCTGTTTTAAAGGGAAAAACATTCAGGCAAAGCCAATCTGCTGATAGCATTCAGAGTACCTGCCATCTCACCCTGACATGTGCCTGCCTTCTCCATCCCCTCTGGAATTGCACAAGACAATGGCAAAGACAAACTATATGAGAGAAATCTGCTGTAGGCAGTTAATGAACAAACCCCAGAAGTTTTAAGGAAGGCAGCTCAATCTGACAGGTCCATCTGATGGCTAAAGTCATCCAGGTCTTGACCTCCCTACTTTGAAAGGTATGACACCCTGATGCTGTTTTACCCCAAAAAGCCAGGCATCCTCAGATGGGCACATAAACTTAGCATTATGTTTTGGCATGGATTTCTCTTGTGTCTAAAATGGAGCTGAGTCAGCCCTCCCCTTATAATGCCATTGTAAACATAAATCCTCTGGCAGTGCTTGAAAAAGTCAAGGCTGCAGTGATGAACAATCTGGAAGAGCCCATAGCAAACACAGACACCTCAGTTTTCAGAGCAGGGCTTGGGCAGTAAGTCAGAAATGAGGGATGGAATCTCTTGCTAAGGAGAAAACAAAACTCAGGATAGGTTTTGGCTAAGTGAGAATCATCCATCCATTGCACTAAGTAAGGATGATCCTGTGTGCCAGTTATTTAGTGCTTAAAAGACTGTCTCATCATGTGTCCGCACAAACTGTCCACATGAACATTAATTCTGAAATTTCCTGATTTTTCTTTTTACTTGTCAGTTTCAGTCATGTTCATTACCGTGGGAGTATATAAGTGTTATTCATATATGAAAACAGTTTTACTGTCTGTTTCTTCCTTTAAAAATGGGTAGTCAGATTATTACTTTTTCACAGAAGATTGTCCTCACAATACATTTTAAAATTTGCTTTGAAGCTACTGCTTTCCTGCTTAGAAAGTGTCCCCTCCAAACAATTTTTTTGCTTTTAAGAAATACTTTTCTTCCCCCTCTTTCTCCCGCATTCCTGCTGCATGTTGTTTGTTTCTGCCCAGCTCTTCGATAACACTGAACTAATGGTACCCCTTTATTGGCAAAAGAAAAGCAGAAAGCCTTTGTTTTGAAAAGAAAGGCTTAGGCAAAAACTCCCAAAAGCACAATCTTAGCAAAGCATGTACAGTGTGCAGGATAAAGGCATGTATAATTAAAAAGGAAAATGCCCTGTTCATGGAAACTCTTTCCATGTTTGTTGGTTCGCAAGTCCATCTTTCTCATGTCTTCTTGCTCATGAGGACTTCCCTGCCAGCCCTGCCTGGATGGCAGAGAGCCATCCGAGGTGTCCACATGCCTGGGGTCGGATGGCAGACCTGAGGAGTGCTATCTGTGTGTGCAGCTGTGCTCGGAGGCAGAAGGTACCTGTTCCCTAATCCTGATGACATGCCTGCCTCAATACATGTCTGGGAGAGTCCTACTTCTGAGTGGCTCAGTTTGGCTGAAAAATTGGATGAACAAGTGCTGGAATACACAGTGCTGTGCATGAGTTCCTGGCTGTCAAAAGCCAGGGAGAATTACTGAAACAGTGGCAAGGATGGTTATTAAGAATAATGAAGTCAATGTCTTAAACTGCTTTTTCATCTAGAGGGAACTTTTGCCACTATTAACATCTTCGCTCTTAAAAGGCCCAGTATCTACTCTGTAACCATGTTTATGAGGATGGGAATGTCATAATTAGATGAATCTTGTGATCTGAAATTCTCATTACACTCTGAACTGGGCTGACTCAAACACTTTGTGAATGGGGATACTATCCACATAGGATACTATCTGTGAAAAATCAAATGTGTATGTGAAGAGGCAAGGGGGTATTTCACATATGAATCCCGTTTCTCCAAATAGATTAGCAAACAGCATCTTCCCTTGGTTGTGGTGAGCTGGTGGGTATTTATTCTGCTGATCTGATACTTTGAGCTCTGTTTAATCAGAGCTGCTCTTCCTCTCAGGTTTTCTTATGCTGTTTCAGTTAAACTCAGTGGAATTACCCTCGTCACAAAATCATTTTGGGTTTCCCTTATCAGGCTGCGGGTTCCAAACCACTGTGAGCATGTGCGCAATCCTGCAGCAGCGCTGCTTCTCGTTATTGCTTCCAGCACCTGAAGGCCTTCACTCCATGCTGGAGAGAGTCTAAAATCTCTGGTATTCTGCTTTTAGAAGGCAAGCTCAAAATGTGTACAGGGGTCGGAGTTTGCTATGCCAGAGCTTTATGCCCTGGGGACCCTTGTTTAAAATTTAGTCCTCTGTGGAGCCCTCTTGTATCCTATGCTTTGCTTGAGGCCCACCTGGACCTGATCCTTAGAGTGGAGGGGTCTTCTTCATCTCCAGAACACTACTGTGGTAAATGCTGGTGTCAGCTATATGGAAAGATTATCTTTTATGCTCAGGATTATCTCAGTATAGAAGCTTGGTCTTTTCTACAGAGCATGGGATCTTGATCATTCCAGCAAAAGTACATTTGGTCTTTGTTTTCAGGGGAACTGGTGAAAAGCTACAGTTCCACCCAGAGCAAGGAGTGTTCACTTTTATATTTTGGTCTTGAAATGCCATGACGATTCCCTCTTGTCTCCTGTAGTTCAGGAACCAGTCTTTAACTGTTCAATGCAGGAAATCTGCTTCTGACAGATAAAGTGGATAAAGGAGGAGTGGTCCTGTCAAGCAAAGGTAGAAGGCCTGTGTACCAACTTTATGAATCCCTCTCTCCCTTAGGACTGGGTATCAGCTTTTCTTTTCCCCCACTCCTGTCAGGATTGTGTGGTTGAGACAGCAGGGAGATAGCAGGTCCCTGTGTCTCGTGGTGCCCCCGTGCAAGCAGAGGAGATGGACTGTTCTTTCAGTGCCTGGGCACTCCCTGCAAATTGGCTGCACAAGGAAAGACTCACCCCCTCTCCTAGAGATGAGAGATACCAACACCACAGGAGCATTCTCGTTCTTAATGTCAGCTCATAGCAAGATCAGCAGGTGCTGAGATTTATCCTGGTGTCTGTGAGACTGGTCTGGTCCCTTCTGCTGCCTCTCCCAGTGGACCATGGCTTTATGGTGTCTCTGCCAGGTCTACCAGCAAGTCCTCTGGAGCCCTTGGAGGTAACAAGGTTCTTGTTTAGGCAGGAGCATCACAGTGTAAGATTTACATGGGATCATCCCTCATTAATTGTGACCAGTGTGTTCCTGATAAAATACCCGTGCAAGGATGGAAGTTTGTGTTTGGGATGAAACTGCTGACATCAGTTTTCTGTGTGTCTCCTATCTCCCTTCCATGTTAGCAATTCACATCCTGGCATCATTACCCAGATTCTGTCCCTCTCTGTGTTGCCTCAGGCCACATGGAGTGGAACAAAGCACCTGGTCCTGCCCTTCTGAGCTACAATTTGGAGAGCACACAGGCCCCTCTCCATGGCTGGGTGCTGCCAGTTCCTAGGCCAGCCTTCCTGTTCTGGCACAGCAAATAAGACAGTGACTTTCTTTTTCCTCTGGGCTTTTATTCTGCCACTGTGCTATATGTGGGATTTCACTGGCATCATAAAAGAATGAATGTGGTGAGGCTTCTGCATATAGAGCAGCAGTGCTTCTAAACACCATGCCTAACCTGTTTTTTAAACATCCAACAAGACTGTTTCTGTTGCCTCCCTAGGGAGACAATTCCTCTTCCCATCTGCTTTTTATAGCTGTGACTCTCCTCCTGATATTTAACCTTAACTATTCTTTCTTTTGGTGCAGATTATTGCTCTTTCTAACTCTATCTTTTGTGACTGTGAGTAATTCCTGTGCTCAGTTTATACTACGATAGGCTGTAGTCATATGTCTAGCATTGATTCTGTTCTAGTCTGTCTTTATCTTCCAGTCCTCTTGTCTCTTTTTTTATTACTAATTTTGAATGTTTTTTCTACCCTTATTCACTCGTTTATGAGGGACCTAAACTGCAAAGTCATTTGATGCTTTGGAAACAGGGGCCAGTACAGATGCAGACCCCTTAACCTTATCTCTGCCTCAGTTGCCTGCCAGTAAAATGGAAATAAAGAGCACTTCTCCACTTAGTTGGGATGGTGAGAGGGCAGCACGCGGGAATCGAGGCAAGGCATAGGCGTATTGCTGTGATGAAGGTCATGTAAGTGCATTGCAGAGTACTCGGTGGTGCTGGTGCCCCAGCTGCACAGCGCTGTACCTGATCTCCTTAGTTTTACTCAGCCTTTGTGCAGCAGTGAAATGAGATAATTACAAAGGGGAAGGAATAATAACTTTGTATTGTTACCATAACCACTGAGGTATTAGACCCCGATACCAGCGTGATTATCTCAGGCACAATAGTGAGGTGATTATTAATAATACTAAAGGACTTACTACTTAGCCTGCAATTTTTGCGTCATTTCTTTAAAAACCCCTATCTATTCCATCAGCCCCAAGCCTGTGTGAAGTGGATATGAGTTATTGCCTCCTTGTTATCTGTTTTTCAGTGATGAGAAAATGAAATGGGAAAACCCCCATGAGACCCAATTTGCAAATTCAGGGACCTAAGCACCAAGGTAGCTTTGTGTGCATCACTTGTCTTTCTGCACCAGAACTGCTATGGACGGGCTGGCAGGTGAGGCTCTGGTAGCTCGGGTATTTAAAGATCTGTAGTCCTTTGCTCCTTTCAGTTCCAGCTAGAAACAGTTCCCTTGTTTTCCTTGTCACCAGGGATTGTTTCAGAAATCGGTATTTTTATGCTCAAGTTGGCACATGTACATACAAACCCAGGATTTAAGGTGCAGGTGTTGCATGTGCAGGGATTTGGGTGTCTCATTGCATTAGGATAAGCTGGAGGGACATGATGCAGCACTCCAGGAGCCCTCCTGCTCCAGAGCCAGCCACCAAGGTGTCTGCAGTGGGTTTTGCAGACAGAGATTCAAGAGGTGAGAGAACTTTTTCATTCAGTAGAGATGCAAATATGGTTTTGATGTGACGAAGCCACATCTCAACAAAGCCAAGACCACTTCTTGCACGAACTCTGAGCAGCAATACCACAGCAGCTGTAAGGGAACAAGTGCTGGGTTCCTTTTATTCTCCTGAGAAAATTATTTTCAAGGGCAAGAAGCTTCTGCATATTGTCTCTGGGGAAAGGAGATCCAGCATTTGGAGCTGGCCTTTGTCAGCTGTTGAAGGAGTTTGTGAAACCTTTCAGCTTGAGAATGTTTGAGCAGCAGTGGTGTGAGGCCTTCTTTCATTGATATCTCGGAGCTGTGTTACAGGGCAGTGTGAAATGGAGAACCGCCCCTGACATTTTTGACAGCATATGTTTTAAGGTGTAAGAGAGGTATTTTTGCCATCTGGAAAGGAAGCCAAGAGAAACTAAAGGGGGACAAAAATAACCCATAACCCACGCCAGAGCAGAGTTGAGGAAAGCTGCTACTGATATATTCTCCTGAGCTCTCAGCAGCCTGTAATTATGAATTGGCTTACAGCTAAGATATTGATGGATATCACTCAAGAAGGAAAATGAGAATGTCTAGATTTTTTTACAGTGAACCTGTACTGAACTCTCTGTGACTCTCCTCCTATTTATAACCCTGTGTGGAGTTCAAGGAAACTTGTCCTGGAGGTTTCCCATGAGAGGGAACTGTGTTTTTACCTGACTAAAGCTCTCTGGATATTTTCCCATTTTTTATTTGATCTAAGTGTGAACTTTCTCCACCCTCTGCCCCTCCTTCCTTTCTGGAGTGGTTAGAGAGGTTGATTGCAGCCAGGATTACACAAGAGATGCCAGTTGCACACATGTTTTGCATAACTGTGCTCTGTTGATTTCAGACAGGGTGCCCCAAGATCCCTCCCTGCCTTGCAACAGCCAGTCAAGATCTCTATCTTCATTCCTGAAGCTGGAGAAATGCTGCTGAGGCCCTGACTATTGAACCTTTGTCTAAGAGCACCTGGATGGGACGCTGCACACAGAGCTGTCCCTTTGGAAGTGCCTCTACTTACAGATTGTTTGGACTCTTTGTATCAAAGGTGCAGGAGTCGTTCTGCCACTGGGAAGGGCTGTAAGTGATCCGTGCCAGCTGCTCTGTGTTAAGGGAATGTGCTCCCCAAGCACATGTTCTTTCTTTCTATTCCAGCAAGAGGCAAAAATGTTCTCATGAGAATCCTGAGAATCCTGACTGGAAAATTAAGATAGGCTCATCCCAGTGCTCATTTTGGGCCTAGTTCAATGTGGCTTTTATCTTTAGAAGCAGTGAGGTCTGCTTGATTTCAATGAGAATTAGGGGCTTTGACAGCCTAAGCCTTAGCCTGTATTCTGGTTCCTTTTGCCAGGAAATAGGTGCTTTATCCTCCTGCCTCATTTATTTGGAGTGCAAGTCAAGACCAAACTGGACGGGGCTTTGAGCAACCTGATCTAGTGAAAGGTGTTCCTGCCCATGGCAGGAGGGTTGGAACGAGATGATTTTCCATCCCAAACCATTCTGTGATTCTGTGATGACAGCACAGGGTCCCCCACAGCCGAACAGAACTTGGGGCTGTACCTAACAGCTGCTGCCTTGTGGGACAGAGCTGGCCTCATAGGTAGCCAGAGCCTGGATGATTTAAGGGCTTCAAGGTCTTTCTAAAAAATAAATCACATGCAAAAAATGCACTGCAGAGAATCCGATGTTGAGATTTTTATATAGAGAAGTGACATGGGCCATAGAATCTCTCTCACTTGGATACCCTTCATGTGCCTGCATTTTGCTCGTTTCCTTGGAGACAGTGTCTTGTCTGAGAGCAGTAGCCTTGGCTAGAAAAGGCCTGACATTTCTGGTTTGTGGGATAAAGCTGTGCTGATGAATTTTCCAACAAGCGCAGAGGCAGGATTTGGTACAAACACAAGCAGTTCTGACCAGGGTTATCATGTGGGCATCTCTAATACCTCTCTGGGTACACCTCTGAAGTCCCTGGTGTGAGAGCAGGGTTCAAAGATCCTCGGGGAGAGCCCAGCGATCCCTGTCCCTCGGGTATCAGAAACGTTTGAGAAATTTCTCCCTTCCCTTTCCTTCTTCCAAAGAGCTGAGTCAGCTGGACTGGCATGTCTGGAACTCTGTGGCACCGGAGCAGGCAGTCTGCCAGCAGCATTACACACCGCATCCAAAGAAACACGTCACTCCTCTCTCTCAGGCTTTTTTTTTTCCCTTTGCAATCCCCACCCTTTCCCTTTTATTTTTCCTTGTTGATCCGTGTAGGTGAGTCAGAGAAACCTGCTCATCCACAGCCTGTTCCTTCTTGCCAAATCCTGGAGCAGCACTCCCAGTTCTTGTTGGGTGTCAGGAATAGGTTATGAAAATAAAAACTGATACAGTCGGTGTACTGGGTATGGAACCCATAGTGCAAATGCATACTGAATGTGCCACTTAGAATGCCCTCCTAACAGAGTGATATCTTATGTAGGGGACACCTTATTCTGTGATTCATATATAATATTAGTTTTATTCCTGTAAAACACCAGGATCTGGGAACAGGGAAATTATTTAGGGCGTAAATCGGAGAACATTTGGGGATAAAAATCCGTTTTAATTCCACTGAATTTTGAAACAGTGGTAGAGTGGAAAATTTCCAGTAGGAAAACAAGTGGTTCACAGAAGTGGTTTTGGGTGATGTTTTGCTATCAGTTGTACTAATTCAGTTGTACTAATCTGAAGAAATTCCATGCATATTGCCACAATTCCTCGGAGTTTACACTGTTGATAGGTTCTGACCCCAGAAATTAAAACATTGTGGATCTGGGTTCCCATCTCATAGATACTTACAAATAAGAGTGCAAGGCGATAAATTTGTCTTTTTATTTACCTTACAATATTTATTTCATGAGTGGGAAGGGAGGAAGTGAGCAAACATGCAAGTTAACTTTTCCTCTTTGGTCAGCTGACTCCAGGAGCTGGGAGCTGAAAGAAAGCACATTGTGGTGTCTAATTTGGGGTGAAACTGCAGGTGTTGGTAATGCTGTAGGGTCAGGTGTGTCTCACTACCCATAGCTACGTTCCCATCAGGCAGCATCAAAGCCTTGATTTCTGGTACCTTGTGTTGGAATGAAGCTGTCCAGCAGCAAAGAATAGATCATTCACCAGAAAAAGTGCTTTGTTGGACTTCTATGTGCCATAGGAAAATGTCTCTGTTAGCTATATTTTGAAAAATGTATCCATTATGTTCATATGGTCTTCTGCAAGAAGTGGGTTTGTTCCAAGGGCTAAAATGAGCCAACTTTGAAAGGCTGCAAGTACAGTTCTGGCTGAGAAGCACGAGATTTCTGCCTGGATCAGCATGAAGTGCTGGATTGCAGGCCCTGGGACAGGATCACACCTTGGTGAAGAGAAGGGAAAGGCCATTCTGTGATACGTAACTCTTGGTGAGATACAGTCATTTCTCGAAGCTCCAGCCCGAGAAGAGAGAGGAGGAAAGGAGAGGAAGGTTTACTGCCCAGCAACCTTCTGCAGGGGAGGAACCCAGAGGGCCAGCAAAAAGGGACTTGACAAAGGCAAGACATCAGTGTCACAGATGGGAATGAACCCAGATGTCCTAAATTCCCATCTGCTGACTCAGTTATAAGACTTTCCACACAAATTAAAAGAATAGATATCAGAAAATTATAAAGGATTTTTTTTTTTCTTCCAGGTATGGAGGAACAAGAAAATTCTTTCACTCTTGATTCAGGCTTCTGGGTGAAATCACCTATTTCAAAGAGACTAGTGGAAACCTTCAGTATGATTTTTTTTTTCATTGGGGAATGTAGTTAAGCATATTCAGAGTTTCCTAAATTCCCTACTTTTACAGAAAACCTTTTTAAAGTATTTCTGGATGCTTAGAGAGCTATTTTCTGTTGTCCAGCTTTTCTGTCTTTACTTACAGACTAANGCTTTTTCTTCCCTTCTTTTCTTTTTCTTCCTTTTGGCTTAATTTCACAGCCATATTTCATTTTCTTACATTTTGTCTATCTCCCTTTCAGTCACAATTAGTTTCGGAATCTATCCAGGACCTGTAGTGCAAAGCTAATTGCACCAAAAAGGAAACATCCTAAAACCCCAAATCTTTCCTTTCTTCCTCCCTCCCTTTCTACTCGTTTTCTCTACTGAACAAACCTAAAAAATCCTGGGTATTAAGAAGTACTCTGACATTGTTGTTACTTATTTTTTGTATTGAAACAAACAATGACCAACCCCACCCCCCACCCCCC
>VZTZ01014979.1:1614461-1647515 GCA_013400955.1 Drymodes brunneopygia | reverse complement strand
CTAATTTGGGGTGAAACTGCAGGTGTTGGTAATGCTGTAGGGTCAGGTGTGTCTCACTACCCATAGCTACGTTCCCATCAGGCAGCATCAAAGCCTTGATTTCTGGTACCTTGTGTTGGAATGAAGCTGTCCAGCAGCAAAGAATAGATCATTCACCAGAAAAAGTGCTTTGTTGGACTTCTATGTGCCATAGGAAAATGTCTCTGTTAGCTATATTTTGAAAAATGTATCCATTATGTTCATATGGTCTTCTGCAAGAAGTGGGTTTGTTCCAAGGGCTAAAATGAGCCAACTTTGAAAGGCTGCAAGTACAGTTCTGGCTGAGAAGCACGAGATTTCTGCCTGGATCAGCATGAAGTGCTGGATTGCAGGCCCTGGGACAGGATCACACCTTGGTGAAGAGAAGGGAAAGGCCATTCTGTGATACGTAACTCTTGGTGAGATACAGTCATTTCTCGAAGCTCCAGCCCGAGAAGAGAGAGGAGGAAAGGAGAGGAAGGTTTACTGCCCAGCAACCTTCTGCAGGGGAGGAACCCAGAGGGCCAGCAAAAAGGGACTTGACAAAGGCAAGACATCAGTGTCACAGATGGGAATGAACCCAGATGTCCTAAATTCCCATCTGCTGACTCAGTTATAAGACTTTCCACACAAATTAAAAGAATAGATATCAGAAAATTATAAAGGATTTTTTTTTTTCTTCCAGGTATGGAGGAACAAGAAAATTCTTTCACTCTTGATTCAGGCTTCTGGGTGAAATCACCTATTTCAAAGAGACTAGTGGAAACCTTCAGTATGATTTTTTTTTTCATTGGGGAATGTAGTTAAGCATATTCAGAGTTTCCTAAATTCCCTACTTTTACAGAAAACCTTTTTAAAGTATTTCTGGATGCTTAGAGAGCTATTTTCTGTTGTCCAGCTTTTCTGTCTTTACTTACAGACCCCAAAAAAAACCAACAAAACCACCCAAGCCCAAAACAACAAAAATCACCAAAAAACCTTAGGAAAAATATTGAGACTAACAGGAATTGCAGAATTTTATTACCTAGAAAAGATTATTGTCGCTTCAATATCAGACCTAGACACTTGATGTAGAGGTTTGTGCTAGAACAGAAGCTGTCCAGTATCTCAGATTCCTCTCTTAAAGGAATCCATCATCCTTTAAAAGATACCTTTACTGTTAATTTTGTTGTGCTGAGAATTGTTTTCCTACAAAATGGTCATGACTTCGTCCTGCCAAATACTGTGGTTAATTTTGACTGTGGAGCAGTGAAGACCACTGGTGTAGGTGAGAAAAGTCCCACCTTTATTTTGAGCTGCTCTGCATGGTTGGGGATAAACACACATGTTGTGAGGCAGAGGGCAAGAGGAGGGGATGGGAAGGCTGGGAAGGTGGAAGGAGGCAGTCAGCTCTCCTGCTGTTTGACCTCATTTGACACCAGTGCAAGACATGGCAAAACCACATGCCTGAACAGCAGATCTTGACGAGGGTAGCACGAAGGCCTGGGCCACACTGATTCCTGGGCAGTTAGAAAAGTGTGAATAACAATTTTCATGTCCCAAAGGAGCCCATTAGTTTCACAACCTGACCTGCTTTTGGAGGCAAGATTCCCTTCGCTGTTGGCCTTGATCAAAATAAGTGAAAACTCCAACATCAGTGGTTGGGAAAAGAAGAGGAGCTGTCAGTATTACTTTTCCTTAGTTGCTGTTATCTTCATGACAGCTTGGTCTTAATTGTCTGTTTCCAAAACTTTATTTCTGACAGTGACAAGAAAAGGGAAAACTTATAGGAAGGGAGTGTGTTCTTCCTACCTGCTAATACAAGATAAAAAGTGAAAGATACCAGGTGCTAAAAGATGCTTTTTCTCACGCAGGAGCATGTAGGTGGAACAGGGGAAATCATTGCCATGGGATGAGAAGAAATGAGTTAAGGGCTTGCTCAGTGATTTTATGCAGGAGAAAACTTACCTAGTGTTATAGTGGAAGGTAAATATGGTGTATTCTCTCTATCTCCTGTTGTTTAAATAGTATAGGATACCTGGTAGCACTTTGTTTGGCACTGCCTGCTCCAAATAATTCTTAGATTCTGTTGGTTTTGTAATGCTCAGGGGCTTCTGCAGGATATGCAAAGGGGCTGCACTTGGAATAAATGCAAACTGCACTCAGCTTATATGAATTGACTTCAGGGTATTGCTTCCATAGAGAAATCTGGCCCAAGATCTACATTTGTTTTACCCAAAGAGGAAACAAAAACCCCCAAACAAAAGCACTTGTGAAGGGAGTGTTTGTCCAGCAGCATTCCTGATCTGCACTGAGGTACCCACACCCTGCACTGCCCCGGGAGCTGTTCCTCCCCACCTGCAGTCGGAGCTCGGCTTGCAGTGGATGACGTGGGGATCTCCAGGCTCCTCCTGACATTCCTGCTGAGCTGTGGCACTGACAGGGAGCCGACAGGACAGGGCAGAGAGGAACAACAGGCCAACCTGGACTTGTTTTCATTTTACCTGCTTGCTCTGTTGCTGGGGCAGCGTTAAAATGAAGAGAAGCCAACAAGCACATTTTGGAAGGTTTGCCTTGTGAACCAATTAACACTGTGCTTATCAAGTCAACTTTATATAATGTTAAAGGTCTGAAGTGGAGTGGAAAGTACAGAGCTGGTACACAGAGTTAAGGTTTAACCTCTTTCTTCAGCCCGTTCCCACCCACATCCAGATAGCATGGAGACATTGCAGGGTGGAGGCTCCTTTCCAGAGTCATCTCTTGTATTCCTTGGAGGGCCTCTACCCCTTTAAAAGTAAGGGATGGTAAAACTGGTTGCTTGTAAGTCACTTTGAAGCCAGCCAGGTGATAAAACACCAGTTATTTTGTGGACTTCCTGGTTTGTGTTGGTTCATCTCAGCACCAGAGTGCAATCTAAATAGAGTCCTTTTTTAATATTATTTAAACATTTCAGAATCCATGTAGAATTCCTGGCAACCCCACCAGTGCTGGGGTTCTGGGCCTTCTGGGACATGTTGGTATGGGTCTTTGACAGTGTATCCAGGTCAGTGACCTCACAGCATTAAGTGCAGAACATTGGCACTTGAAATTTTCAAATATATGTGGGGAGGGAAATCAGAATGCTTCATTGGCATTAATGTAAGCTAAAAATTGAGTGTCAGGTTCCTTTTGCCAGGTGTGAATGTCTGAAACAGTTAAACCACGAGAAATATATGAGGAGAGCTTCTGTCTAGTGCAATGTATGTTTCTTGAGACAGAGAATTGGAACACGTACCTGTGAATTTCATCTCTTTCAAAACTAAATGCAACATTATTGTCCCTATCTGTGTTTTCCTTGATTTGGTGCATAATTTATTTGCATGTTTTCATGCAGACAGGTACATTTTCCTTTGTTTTTTGCACATACACAGATACAACATATAAACCTAGCAAAGTGAACAAAACCTGCAAAGTCTTCTGTGCTGCAAAGGGAAAAAATGGGGTGTAAGATTCTTGCTTTTTCTGGGTTTGAATGGATGCTGCAAGACTGTGCAGGAGCCATGTGAATATGTGGACAACTTGGAAGATTTCAGTAATTCTGTGTCTGTGCCAATGAAGCAGGAGTTTGTTTGTTTATTTGTTAAACTTCTGGCACAAAAAGGGCACCTATTTATTTATAACCCTGGTGGCAGATTGAAACATTGTTTTATCTGTAAAATTCTGCAGATCACTTAATAAACAAATACAATCTAATGAATCATATTATATAACACAGCCACCAGTAGCTGCAAAATAAATTGAAACATCTAATAAAGTAATAACAGGCTGCAGGCAGTACCTTCTGAAGGTACAAATAAGGACCCCAACCCCTTAGATGCTGTACCTGAGCACTGGACATTTACAGATTTACTCTAGATTCTGGCTGTGTGGTTACTGTAGACAGGGTATGAATAGGAAAAGTTTCTCTTGACTAGTGCCTTTACTTCTGGCCAAGCTGTGTCATGGATGAAGTCCTCAGGGTTTATGTGTAATCTGGTGTTTAGCACTGCTTGTCATGGAATATTGAGGGAGAACTGAACACTGGTACGGTACTCACTGCTTGCTGCTTGTTTGACAGTGCTGTAAACAACTGGCAGGTAGATGCAGGTGTCAGGCTGCTGCTTTGTGCCCTGGAGGTGTTTATAGGAGAGGCAGGCATGTCTAGAAAACACCAGGGTTGGAGGTGCAGTGTTTTGCCATTGATCCACTGGGTGCTGATGTACCACGGGTATCCAGCTGTGTTTCACTGCCAGCTGTAATAGGACATGGTAGCTGTTGACAGAAGTCACTTGTCATTGACTGCCACTGTGCAAAAAGTCAGGACAAGCTGGTTTTCATTTGCTGAGAACCTCACTAAATGTTTGGCTGTTGAACAGCCACATATGTATCAATAGCCATTGATAACAGTGTTGACTAAGAGGCACTGGGCCACGAGGTCATGAAGTCAGTCAAGTGCTCTATTGTGAGCTCCAAGTCAAGAAAATACCAGTTGTGTGAAGACCTGTACATGGGCTTCTCCTGTTGTACTGCTGCATTTTGAGTTTGGAACCTTTTGAGGTGTCCAGAAACCTTATTAAGCACGGATCTACTTGTGTGATCTCCTATACTGCATGATCTGGTGACCCAGCCCTTTATACACGGCCTCATGAACCCTAATATTTGGCCCAAAATATGTTAATCTAAAAGGTCCTTGTAAATTGGAGACATCAGAATTCTGTGAGGTCTAGAAACATATATGCATCCCTTGAAACATACCCCAGATATTGCTGCCTGCTCTTGGACTGGGAAGATTAAAAAATTAATGTGAAGTTTTCATAATGTGACTGGATATTTTGTTCTGTCTGAAAATCAGATTGCTTTAAGATGTCACAGGTTGGGCCCTCAGGAGAGGATGCACTTGACACTGGGTGTCTCCAGTCTGTGTGTTTGTGTGCTGTAGCAGCCTGAGGCTTTATTTTAGATGTTTACATATTGTGACTTCTGCATGCAGGTTGTCTTGGACAATCTTTGGCTAGTTGTAGGACTTGACCTTATTTCTGAACTCCAATATATATGAGTATTGTGTGTGTGTGTGTGTGTAATCTCACAGGAAAAAAAAAAAAAAGTAATGCATCAAAGAGCCCCCATGAATTTCAATTAACACATTTACAGTCATTAAGCACAGCAGTGAGATAGCTTCAGAGTGGGAGGCAGTTCCCTTTGCAAGGCTACGTGCTGCTCAGAGCCAGCATGGGCTTAGGTCTCACTCTAATTTCTTTTGTGATTAGTTCGTTCAGGGGTCTGTTATTCATGTAAATATTTTTCTGTGTGAGGCTTTGAGCCAGTCAGCTCTAGACAAGCTGAGGTGCACGGTTTAATTACAGTAGCGAGGCACAGCCACCGTGTTGCATCTCCACAGCCTCAGCCCTCCTGCTGGAGCCTCAGCTCTGCCTCAGCCCTCTCTGGCTCTCACAACTGCATCCTTGGCATGGGGAGCTGTGCCCGCAGCTTTTATAGCCACCTTTCTGCAACTATTGCACCCTCTCTTTTTTGTCCCATGTGGGGTAAATGCCGCCAAGCTCGGAGCATTTGACACTCCCTTGCACTTGTTGTTTCCCAGTCTGAAAGGACTCCAGGCAGCACATGGCCTCACAATGCCACATGTTGTTTTATTTCTGATTTGATTTTCTTATTGTTCCTCTGTTCTGTGCCATCCTAAGTATCTCCTCCCACTCTCTAATGTTCACTCCCATATCTAATATAATCACAGTGTATTATTAAGTCCTTAATTTCTCAGTAGAGGTACCGGTGCTATTTTTCTGTGTCTCCCTACTTGCAAGTGCTCCACAAAATTAGCCTCTGTGCATCTGGCAAAGTGCACGAGTTCATTTACATGCTGTGAAGAAGGGAATTATTACCTTAATCATACGTATGAATAATTGAAACCCAGGAAATCAGAATAACTTGCCTGCAGTCACAAATTTGTAGTGTAACTAAGAGTTGAACCATACACTCCCTAGTCCCAACCCAGTGCCTTAATCACATTTCCTACCTCTGTGTTAAAGCTGATTGTGCTCTGATAAGTCCCATTCAAGGCAAAGGGCTGCTTTGTAGGCACTGTGCGACTGCAGTACAGTTCCCTTCACTCAGGCACCTTCCAGTTTTAGGGAAGAAAACAATTAGTGAATTTATAAAGTTGATGATGACAATGGGGGACTCACTGATATGTTGAGGTGTTTGAATGCATCCAGAAAAGGGCAACAAGGCTGGTGAAGGGTCTAGAACATAATAAGACCTGTGAGGAGTGGGTGAAGGAGCTGGAGTTGTTTAGCCTGGAGAAAAGGAGGCTCAGGGGGTTGGTGGAGTCACTGTCCTTGGAGGTGTTTAAAAAAAGACTGGATGTGGCACTCAATGCCATTATATAGTTGATAAGGTGGTGGTAGGTCATAGGTTGGACTTGATGATCTCAAAGGTCTTTTCCAACCTAGCTCGTTCTGTGATTCTATGAAGTATCAGCTCAAAAGAAAATTTTAACTTCAACACTGCTTCAGAAAGCTTCAATCAGAGAATACTGATGTTTGCTCCAGCCCCAGGGTGCTAGGGGCTGAGGAGGAGTTCAGATTTTACAGAAACAAGTCCCACTCAGTGCACTGCTGTCAGAGCATCTCTTGGTCTGGGCCAAAAGTAGCTACGTTAAATGGCCATGCAGTGCAGAAATCCTGGCTGGCTCCACTTCCACAGTCTGGCTGAGGCAATAGACAAAAGTAATGGAAATCGGGGGAAAGCCCCTGCTCCTTGACTGGTCTGGCCCATGTCACACGGGCAGCAGTACCCAGCCATGCCTGAGCAGGAGCTCTGAGTGCTCAAACTGTGGCTGTGGACGTGAGCAAATGGACAGGGAGGAATCCTGCTCTGCATTGCTGCAGAGGACAATGTGCTACCCAAAACAGGGAGTGTTGTGTCAGTGCTCTTAAGATAGGCAGGATTTTAGCTCACTAAAGTGCATTGTAGCTCTGAACCCATTCCATAAGCCTTTCTCGCTTTTTGTGCTTATGGCAAGGTGGTACCTGGGATGCCTTGTTGTTTCCCTTTGACTTACTTTATATTCTGCTATGCACTCCCATCTCTTTTGAGAGCAAAATGCTGTGTGAATGCCTTGCAGGCTCTTTCTCTTTCACTGACCTTTTTTTACGACTTTAAAGAAGTTTCCCTAGGCCCAAGTCTGCTTTCTGTCTTGAATATTGACCTTAGAGTTACACCATCTCATTGTCGCTGCACGCAGACTTCTCAGCTATCAAAGTTCACCCACAGGACTCAAAGTATTCCTAACTCAGAAACACCTTGCTTTTATGTCCTCCTCCTCTTTCCCCTCCTCCCTCCACATGAGCATTTTAATTTCACAAGCAAAATCCATTTCGCTGTGAATTTTGACGAGTGGTTCACCTGTTTCCAGGGTAAAAATTGTACTTCAAATTTAAATGTCTTTTTCACTGTGACTGTCATAATATTTTCCATTTGAGGCTGAGACTCCACCGTGGGTTTTCTGTGCCATGTTGTCATCTGTCCAAATCTGAGCTTAAATGCGTGGAAATTCTGACATTTTAGTAAGAAATATAAAGTGGGTTTTTTATGTTCTTCAAGTTGGCTGTTTCATAGGTGTGGCCACTGGGTTTTGCCCAGCACTCTGGTCTTTCCCAGTTCAACAACAGATCGAAGATTTCTCAAGTTTTTGGGCTTGTTTGCATTGACTGTGCCGTGTCATTTTAGTGAGACTAACTGACAGTGATTTTTTTATCTGGCTGTTGATCCTGAAAAGCTGATAATGGGATAATTACCCCTAACCAGGGATTTCCAACCTGACTTTGCTTGGCAAACCAAATGTGGTGTCCGCATATGTGCAGATCTTGGAAAAGTTAGCTTCAAATCAAGCAAACTTGGAGCAGTTTCACAGTGGAAATGGCTCTGTGGTGGAAAGACCTGTCTTTAGTGGGGGATTGGAGAGGAGTTTGGTAGGTGTAGTGCTGTTGTACTCCTTACCCTCAAGTCAATGCCCTGTAGACAGAGACTGCTTATGCCCAGCAGTGTGAGCTTCATGTTTTGGGGCAAATTTTGAATATTGCTGCTTACCTACACTAAAGTATTTGACAAAGGCTGAAGTCTTTTGCGTCAGTCAGGTGATTTCATGTCAGGTTGTTATGTGGAACAAAGTACGCTGTTGAGATTATCACTGAAATTGAATCCTCTAAAAGGCTTTTGCATCTTTCTATCAGGTAATATGAAATACATAGAAATGTACACCCACTGGCAACATTCACTTCCTTTTTTTTTTTTGTCATTAACTTCTTTGAGAATACAAGGGGAGATCTGCAGCTATTTTGGTGGCTTGACATTTGTCACAATGAGACAATTTCTAAAATGTTGACTGTAATTGCTGCCTCAGCTCACTGAACCTCTTACCAAACGGGCTGTGAGAATTGCTGGTGACACAAACTCCTGCTATCAGAACTGATTCCATTGTGGTCTGACCTGATCAATTGTTCTTTAGAGCAAGTCACAGTCATTCTGTGTAATTTTATAGTGTAAATCAGATTTTACACCTGTGGGTCTATGATGTGATTGCATCTCTAGAGTCGGGGGGACAGAGTTGGGAAATGAACCCAAGGGAGTTGTGCTTGATCCTACTCAACTGGTGCTCACAAACTTCAATCTTTGCAGTTGTGTATTAGGCAACATGACTAATGTTTGCCACATGTTGTTTATTCCCTTATCTTCTCCCCAGAGAAGGGAATGTGTGTGCTGGGACTCTTTCTTTCCTTGAGGAATTATGTTCCTCAAATCCCATATTGCCTGTAGAAATCATGTCTTTATCATTAATTTTTGTCATCTCTATTAACCTTCAAATTTGATGGAATTCGGGTAGCTGACTGTCCAAGATGTCATTGGAAAAGCTCTGCCATGTTGTATGTGAATAGTTAGTGAAATGGTCGCAATGCAGGGAGCAACCATTTGAAGAGGCCTAATAAGACCTCTTTTTTGACTGTTAACTATTAATTTTTTATAATATGAGCTTGTAGTAGAATATTTCTCTCTGTGTTAAATGATAATAATTTAATTAATTGTAGCTGCCTAAAAGAGCTGCAAGCAATCACCCCTTTTCCTTGTGTCTTACAGTTTATCAAAGTTGCTTGACAGCTTTGTGTAGCCAAACTGGGTGGGCTAATTCAGCCCTGCTTCAGCTCAGTTAACATGATTCCTTCCATTGCACTGGATTTTTTTTATTAGACACCACATTAGCTTCTAATGGAGGCGTCAGACTGACAGACATTGATGCCATCTAGATGCACGCTGAAGCATTGTAGTGGTGATTATAGAAGCCTTTCCATCCTGGGGAGCCTCTGGTGTGTTTTCCTAAAGGTGCCTCCAGAATGAGCTGGCTGGTTTATGTGTGAGAGCTGAGGCTCGATCCGGATCGTTCACATCAAGGGCAATTATTCCAGGAATGATAATGAGTCTCACACTGGGCCTCCACTGAGAATTCCATTACCAGCATCAGTTATGGCAACAGTGTAAGCAAGTGAGCAAACTAAAATAAAGGCCACAGTAGCTCTTTGGTCTAAGACACACTTTCTTGAGGATAAGCCTTATCTCTAAATAAAGAAATCCACAGTTTGGATACTTATTAAAAGCAGGGATGGTTTTTTTTTTTCCTTGGTAGAAAACTTGGTTGTGCTACTGAAATGCACACGTGAACTTTCTGGGAAAACCTGAAGCTTTCTGCAAGCATGTTCTTTTCATCAAATCCCTTTTTTCTGAGACAGAAACATTTGAAAATGTTGGTCCAGCTCTGATACCGCAGGCTCAGGCTTTGTCTACTTCCATTATAGGATATGGCATGTGCTGGTCCTGCTGAGGGCCCAGAGAATTGCCCTGACTTGGGTTTTTCACATTTGAGCCCTCTGCCCAGCTTGTTCTTGGCTGTGCCTGTCCCCCCACAGCTTCTCTGCATTTTCCCATCCCAGTGGTGACAGTGCAGTTTGGCTGCAATTTGTACAGCTCAGGTTTCATTAAGTAAATGACTGTGAAAAGCTTTCAATATTGGGACAAACCCAATAGAAACATGTAGATTACCCAACAGAGGATGTTCTCAATTTCTTTGGCCAGAAACTAAAATTCTTACCTAAGATTTTCAAAACTCTGGAAGAAGTTTGACCTTCCCTTTTCTTCAGCCACCTCTGAAGTTTGCAGTCGATGGTGTCTTACTAGACTTGCAGCACTGACTTAATAGCTCTTTAGTTATTAGAGGATAAATGTTCATGTTCTACAAGTTTAAATTATATTAAAAGCCTTTATTAGCACCACTTGGCAAAATACCTTCTGGCTAGCTTTCTGGCCTTGGGCTAGGCCATTCTTGTGGTTTCTTAATGACATACTATGAAATGGATATAATTTATGAGAATTTCGTGCCAGGTTTTGCGTGTATTAAGAAGCATTTGCTGTTTGTGCTTAATACTGTTGAGCAAAATGAAAAATATTAAAAACTTGAGTTATGTCTTGCACTCATCTGGCTTGAATTTCATTGTACATGGCCTTTTGTATTTTTATGTATATATACTTATATGATGTATTTCTTAATATTATTTGGTCTCTGAATTACTGGTGGTTGTTCAGTTCTGGCGTGAAACAGTGCTGTTACCAAAGTTACTTTCAATGTATTTTCCAACCCTCCCTGAGTAATTTTGGCAAAGTCTTCTCAATGAAAGAACTCCCCTGAGCCACGTAATGGGTTTCCCCACAGCTGGGAGAAGAACTAGGCCACTGGGACAGCTCATTTTTGCGAAGGCAACAGTTTGTGCCACGGGCCAAAGGTCTCACAAGTTCCTTTCCCACGAGACTTGGTGACGTGCGGGCAGTGCTGGGGTGTGATTCCGCTGGTTGGTATTTTCCCCCTCTCAACATCTGTTTATTTGCTTTGCCACCAAGACTGCCTCCTTTTCCTTCTGCTGATGCAGCATTAGTGTGAAAAACGGATAGGGCAAAGCACCTGGCGGGTGGGAGGAGGCGTGTGCGGTGGGAAAACGGGGCTGGGAGAAAGGCCTGGGGCTTGAGTAACCTTTCTTAGGTGTCTTTCCATCACAAGAGTTGTTTGTGGTGGAGGTGTGAGCTCTGTGGACGGCAGAAGCGGGCGGCCGTGGATCTGACCCGATGCTCTCATTCTTTCTGCAGTGGGGAAGCCTCACAAGTGCAACTACTGCGGCCGGAGCTACAAGCAGCGCAGTTCTCTGGAGGAGCACAAGGAACGCTGCCACAACTATCTGCAGAATGTCAGTCTGGAGGCTGCCGGGCAGGTCATGAGTCACCATGGTGGGTGCACGCCGCCTCCTGAGCTCCCTCGGGCTTGGAGCATCTCCTGCCGGGGTTTTTTCCATCTCTTTCTCTTCCTTCCTTTCGTCTTTGCGTCACTTCCATCTTAGAGATTGCTTACATTCAGAGAGGCAGGAGAAGAAAAGATGGGCTAAAATCCTCACTCTGTCCAGTTTAACAGCCCTATTTGTGCTTATTTTGTTTAAGTCAGTATTTCACTTTTTAGCACGTGTACATATTCAGACATGAAAATAAAGCCAAGTCACCTGTTCAGAATTGCCCAAAAAGTCTTATCACAGAATCATAGAACGGTTTGGGTTGGAAGGGACCTCAAAGACCCTCCAGTTCCACCCTCTGCCGTGAACAGGGACACCTTCCACTACACCAGATTGCTCTGTCCAATCCAGCCTTGGACACTCCCAGGGATAGGGCAGCCACAGCTTCTCTGGGCAACCTGTGCCAGAGTCTCACCACCCTCACAGGTGGGAATTTCTTCCCAATATCCCTTCTAACCCTGCCCTCTGGCAGTGGGAAGCCTTTCCCTTGTGTCCTGTCCCTCCATCCCTTGTCCCCAGTCCCTCTCCAGCTCTCCTGGAGCTCCTTTAGGCCCTGAAAGGGCTCCAAGGTCTCCCTGGAGCTTCTCTCCAGGTGAACACCCCCAGTTGTCCCAGCCTGGCTCCAGAGCAGAGGAGCTCCAGCCCTTGGAGCATCTCCATGGCTTCCTGTGGACTGGCTCCAACAGCTCCATGTCTTTCTTATGTTGGGGGTTGAAGCCACATCTAAAATTTATGGTTCCCTTCCCCTTCCTTTCTGATAGTTATAACTAGAAAAGATGAGGATAGCAGAGGTATTCAGAAGTCATTTCTGCCCTCTGTAATATTATCTTATTCCTCCAAAAAAGGGAGGGATGGATGTAAAAGTCTCTAGAGCAGAATGGAATTCAATAGTGTTGTAGAAAGTGATTATGACCAAAAAAGTATGTTTGTATGCATTTACATTTGCTAGTATTAATATGTTAACTAACACTGCATGTGTTAATATACATAAGGACTGAAGATTGCCAAAAAGATTGTTGAAAGCAAGAAATGTCAAACTCTGTGAATTTGTTTTCAGAAATTTCTGGAGCTATTAGTATGGATAATGAGCATAATGTCTCAGACTGCAGGGTTGAAGGCTTATCTGTAGCACTAAATGCTAAATGGTAGCTGTCCAAAAATGTTTATAATTTTATTCAAAATTAGCATCTCACAAACTCTTCTAAAACTGAACTTCTTTCAACTTCTCAAAGTTGTCTTTAGATGTTTGGTACTTGAAGTGTTTAAAATTTTTTACTATTCAGAAAATACAAAAAATGGTACGTTTTCCATTTTGATTAAAAACTACCATATACCTACAAATAGCAAAGAAAGTTAGGTTGTGGGTTAATGAAAAGGCAAAAGAACACTTCCACTATTTTTTTTCTGTTTTGCTTATCATGGTTGAGTGGAGTCATATGGCTTCATCTGGAAATTATTTCTGTAAAATCATTTCTAAAAACCTGAAAATGCAAGCTGAAATAAAATCTATTCAGCATTCCTAATATAGGCTATATTTTGGTAACAAAAATCTCCAAAATGTTTTAAATAGTACTTTCCCATGACTAATTTAAGCCTATAAAGGCACATTAGACATTTTTAGTAGACATTGCCAAAATATTCATACAGCTCTATTAAGTAATTGCTCTGTTTGTAGACACCCTGGAGACTAAAGTCAACATTTAAAATGTCATGGATGATTTTAAAGATATTGAAGTGAATGATTATCTGCCAGAGGTGGCTTTTTTCTGGTAAAAGTCAGTGAAAAGGCAGATTTCAGGGCTTTGCTCTTTGGAGGTACCTGTTGTGGGCTTGGTTAGGAGTTGAACCACTGAGCTGATTCCCACAAAATACACACTCCTCATGCAGCAAGGGTGTGCCTGTCTTGTGATCCAGGGAGGGATGCCTTCAGTCAGCCTTTCCTTAGGGAATAACAGGAGGCTGCCCAAAGCTGTGACAGCCACGATGTTTGAGAACCTGTTGTGGAGGAGTTTCCCAAATGCCACTCAGTGTCTGGGTTTATTAGACATTTATTTATTAAAATAATAAATTAAAATAATTAACATTTCAGAGGAAATCCAAAGCTTTTCCTAAGCTGCCTAATGCCATGACAAGAAGGGTAAGTCCTTAACCTTGTCTGCCCAAAGAAGCTGCAGTGATTGACCTTGCATTGATTTTTCTACCACCTGAAGTTAAACCAGTGCAAATCCCATGTGGACAGTTCTTTTATTTACAGCCTGACTGACTTTGCTTGGGCTTAAAATAGAAGTGTTCACATAACCACTTCACTTTTCTCAACGAAATTAGCTTAAAACAGCACTCTGAATGCAACTAGTGCCTCTTTCTCCTCCGGGCAAATACGTCTGTACCTCCCCTGGTGAATGTTTAAGGGGATGTTTGATCCACTGCCTTCATTTAGTTGTTTAGTGAGGACGCAGCGAGGATGGGCAGCGACAGGGAGCTCCAGATTCAGCTGGGACCAGTAGTAAATCCAGCTCACATCCCAGCATCAGTTGTACCCGTGGAGCTCAGCATGAGGGTCATGAGCACCTATCTGTAGTCTGCAGCAAAGTCCTTTTTTACCTGGGATTGTAGAGACACCAGGGAAGAGTACAAAAATTATTACTTGGCTTAACGTTAGGCCTTATACTAACCCTGACAAAATCGTATTAATTTCCTTTTCTCCCCTGTCACACATGGAAATGATATTCCTGAGGATGACTAAGAGTATGCTTTTGGAGACTTATTTTGCATCCCATTGGGGCTGAGCTTTTCTGACTCTCTTTCCAAACACTTGATGTTTTGTTTTCGCTGGGCATTTTGAAGCCTCGGAGTGCATTTTGGTGTGACTCCTGCTCACAACTTCACCATTGCACACAGAATAGGGAGAGGTGGGGATTCAACAGCTCCTACCAGTATCCTGAGTATCCTGCTCCTCCTGCTTTAACAACACCAGCATTGGCCAACACTAAACAGTGATCCAAATTATTTCTGCAGAGACTAATTGTTCCAGAAAACTGGAAGCAGCCCCTAGAGGGTTTGGATTTTTTTCAAGCATTGTGCTCAAGCCCATCAGTTTACAGGCATGCTACAGACATCTACGTTGGTGCTTTCAATTATCTCTGTCTTGCAGATGGCTGGATCACCTGACTGAAGCTACAAGGGGAAGCAAGAGAGGGGGAAGGAGGGCTAGTTTTGGGGGGTGGGTAGGAATGTACAAGTCTCTGGGTCTCACTCCATCCTCTTGCAGGGTGCCAGTTGCTTGTCGAGCTGCCCCTCCTTGTGTTCCTGTTCCCTGCTCAGCAGGACAGATGCTGCAAGAGAGATCCCATGGTTTTGTTGTTGAAAATTTTCAGCTAAGCAGTGCTAGCTCTGGAAGGAGAAATTAGTCTGCAGTCTCCTAGCTAGCAATGTGTTTGGGGTGACAAAGGGGACAGTCCTTGAATGCCAAGAACATGACCTTTGCAGGAAAGAGCAGGGAGACATGTTGAAGGCTAGCTAGGGTTTACACCCAGTTATGCCTTCTTCTCCACCACTACAAAGCTAAAAGTCCAGAGAAATTCTTCCAGGGGGATGGAGAAGGGTACTCTTTTCAGGAGAAGGAGAAAAAAGCCTAGCCTTAGGCTGTGCGAGGCTCAAAGGCCAGCTCCACATAAAACACACAATGGCCTTGTGTCTTTCCCTCTTACATAGCTGCTTAAAACATCGTTAAAATGCTGGTCCCACAGGACACTTCCCACCAGGGTCCATGGGAATATTTCCTGTCATTTCTCTGCACACACACATTTCTTTTAAATAGCAATATTGTGAGCTTCAGAAAGGAAATTGAGGTTGATGGAGTAATACTAATTTATACCAGCTGAGACTTAGCCCAGTGTCTGGTGTCTGCACACAAAATATTTATCAGCAAAACACACACAGGGTAATTTTTTTACTTCTCTTTTTTCCCCTATTCTTTCCTCACTGGAACAGCAGAAACTTTTTTAATAGTTCACGTGGTTTCTTAAAAATTAAGAAGTAAAAAGTTAAAGATAGTCACTTTGAGCACTATGATTGGAAAAACTATCTTTTGGAAAAGAAAAACTGTTCTGAAGACTATCCAAGTTTGTGAATTGAGAGTTTAGGCTTAGAAATAACACTTTGTGTTAACTGCAGTTGAGTATTGACAGTGTCAGAGGTCATGAACTCTTCCACGGTCAATCCAGGAGTGCACCCTGATAGCTGATGAAGAACATCCCTGAACAGAAACATGCTCAAACATGGGCTTTTCCTGGGCTGGAAGTTTGATCTTTAGAATAAAAAAGTCTTCCTGAGCTGAGACTCAGCATAATGCTCAGCATAAAATGAGTTGCTGTGTCTGAGCTAGTTATATGCTGTCAGCTGTTCTTTGGTTGTTCTCACTACCAAGGTAATGAAGTAGGATGTACTACAACAAAAAAGGAATTGCATTTACTGCTGAGTAAATGTGTACACAAGCTTCTACTACAGAGCAGCTGATTGTTGAGAACTGGTAGTTGTGTGTGATCACTTTAGTTTCCCTCTTTCTTATTTTGTTTTTCCTTAAAAAAAAAAAAAAAGGAGGCTGGGCTATGTGTCCTTTATTTGTGTGTCTTTTAAATGGAAAGGAAAGTTAATGTGTCCAGAATTGTCAATGTGATATTTAACTTTTTGGGTTTCTAAAATGTGACATCTCATCTGTTTGGTCCAGTTTTACCTGCCATTTAAATGGCTTCAGAAAGTAGATTATTTCCTTCTTTCCCTTCTCCCAGAAAATCTGCATAACAAAACACACTCTGGTAATGTATTTCTGCCACAACACAAATATTGGCATGATTCAGTGTTTCTGTCACAAAAGACACGTGCCCTGGATTATAGACATGGGTTCTGCGGTGGGAAAAGGTACCTTCAGCATGTAAGAAAGAAAAGAAAATGCTTTTATTGAAGATGATTTTAGTTTTAAAATGAGTCCAAGCAGGATTTTTGCCTGACTTAGAGAAGAGCAGATGTCTTTTTTAGCACTATTCATTTTTCATGGAAGAAAGGTTTCAAATTCTGTTTAGGAAATTTTACACACATATGCCCAGCAGCAGAATTATTTAATTATTACTTAATTGTTGTAAGACCATACAAATGTCACTACATTTGGGGCTTATTCAGATGGCTTTTAAAGTAATCAGGAGCTTTGAACTGGTTCAGGGTGCCTTGAGCAAGTGTTCCTAGGAGGGATTGTGGGCCCCCTGCACCTTCCTAGGACCACACCACCAGCCTTGTGTGTCCTGTGCACCAAGGGCTGGAAATCCTTGAAGTGGCACCCAGGTGGACGTGGCCCATGGCAGTCACATCCCAGGATTCACATAGTGTGTGCGTGCGTGTGCATGCATCCACTGAGCTTGGGTAAGCCAAAAAGGACAGTCAGATGCCAGTTCCAGTGAAAATCAGCAGACATAATCTTTCCTTTCTTCCCAAATCTCCTTGGTAAATACTTGAGTAGTGCAGATAGCTCCTGACCAAGCACGGTATTTAATTAACCTTAAAACTTTACCCTTAGCTATTAAAGTATTCCAAGCCTCCCAGTCTGCACTGGGCATTAATTAGGTCACTTGAACACTGCATCCCATTTTGTTGCAACATTAGATTCATTTCATATTTATGCTTTTTTTCCTCTCCCTTTCAGTGATGCCAGCAGGACTGCCTTGTAAATGAGAAACCATTGTGTTTCTCAGGGGGAGCATCCTGTACACATAAAAAAGCAGCAGAGTAAATCATTTTATAGCATATGGTAGATTCTAAGCCTCAAAGTACTCAGCTTTCCATAGCAGCAGAGCCACAAATGGAATCAAATGAATAAATTGCCATGTTTTCTTATTATGGATGTCTGAATCAAGAAGTTCACCTGGGCAGATAGTCTGTTTTGTAATTGCCTGGCATTTGCTCTTCCCTTACTAGAAAGAAAGCAGAGACAAGACTTTTATCACCCCATTTTTTGTATATTATGTGCAAGCAAACAGATGTGTTTAGGAGCAAGGGGGTGATTATTCCATGTCAGGATCCTGAAGGCAGTGCAGTTGCATGGGAGGGAGGTGGGCTGGTGGTGTTCATTTATGGCACTGTGTGAGAGAAGGTGTCTGTGACACAAAAGGCTGCCACGGTGAGAGACCGGAGGAGGGCTGGCAGAACATGAGGGTGCCAGTCCTTCTCTGCCACCTCTGCAATACCCAGCACTTCCCTGGGAGCCTGATCTAAGACAGAGAATGCAATGGGTTCCTCTCAGTTTACAAACTGTAGGAACTCTGTGCCAGATCACCTCAGTTTCTGTTTTTCTGCCATCCATTCCTTATACCCCAACCATCCCATTAGCACACGGACTAGTAGCTGATCTCGCTCAGGTTTTTCTTGCTGCTTTCTGAGGATGAATGCAGGACAATTAGGCCTGGTATTGGACACATAGCAGCAGAGCAGAGCTATGCTCTTGATATATATTGCAAACTTGGACTCTCCAGGCCTGATCCACAGTCTGGTACTGCTGACCCTTCTTGGTGATTATAAGAGGATGCTCAACAAAACCAAGGTACTTTGTAGGTACTTAAGAATGACTATATCAGCAAGTGACATAAAACCCTGTGCAAGTGGCTCACTACCCTGGTTAGAAGCCTGTGCAATTCCTACATTTTAGCTTTAACACCTTATTCTCTAAACCAACAAATGACAAAAACTGAAATGAGTAAAGACAGAAGAAGTTACTGATTTTCTCAAATACAATGTATGAGCATTCTCCCTGATGTTGTTAGCACAGGAATGCTCTCTGCTGATCCCTGATGATGTGAAGTAAGATGCAGAAAACCTCTGTTAGATCTGTGCTTGAGGGGATAAAATATTCATCAGAAAATGGGTAGTTTCTGTGTCTGATTCTGAAGGGAGTTTCCATGTGATGTTAATCCTGTAATTCCAGTACAGTGTGTGTTGATTTTACAGTCTCATTACAGTGTGAAGAGAGGAAATATGCTTTAGCAAACTGATCCTTCATTTGAGAACCTTTTGTCTTGAGGAACACACAGCCAGGCCCAGCAAACACAACTCATCAATGCCTTGTGTGATTTTTAATCATTGAGATTAATGCAAAAAGATAATAATAAGAGTAATTATGCTGTGTGATAAACGTGAAGGGAATACACAAAGAATAATAAATAAAGATTTACATTGGTGACAGGTGACTGTATTGAAGAGAGAATAACACAAAATGTTCACCTACAGAGTGAGTTTTCAGATGTGTCCTCTCCTCACTGGCGATCTTGAGTGTCCACAACAAAACAAGTCCTTTTATAAATGCTTAAAGCTGGGTTTCTGCTAAATAAGATGTTCCTGAGGAGAGATGTTTTGTGGATATGGCTCTGCTTACAGGTGATTGCTGTCTTGATGCCTGAAATGTTCTCACACCTTGCTTTATGTTGTGTTGCACTTGTTGCACAGTCAGCAGGGCTCAAATGATCTGTGTTGTCTGTGAAGGGTAGACCAGACCTGTCTGATACTGTTTTTTGGTTTTATGTAGTACCTGCTCTAGAAGATTGTAAGGAACAAGAGCCTGTGATGGACAACAATATTTCTGTGGTGCCTTTTGAGAGACCTGCTGTTATAGAGAAGCTGACAAGCAACATGGGAAAGCGTAAAAGCTCCACCCCACAGAAGTTTGTGGGTAAGCTGGAAATGAGCCTTTTATTCTTTGTAGTGCATGGTACAGGTAACATGCAATTTGTAATAGCCAGAAGGACAAGGGGAAAAGTAGCACTCTTGCAACTTGGTGCTGATACAACAATGGAGGTGGTTAAATCACAGCAAGAAATCATGGTAATTACTGAATTCATTTTACCAATCCAGAGAATTCAAAAGTGAAGTCCACTATCAAGAAAATGCCTTAGAAAACCTTGAGCTTTTACTGAATGCTGTTTTGTTTCTGTTTTTTTTTAAACTTCTCTCTAGCCCATTTGAGATTTAGAATTGTCATCTTCCCTCTCCTTGCTCCAGAAAAAAAAAAAACGAAAACAAAAACAAGCTAAGACTGTCATACAATTATCTGTCTCCATATGTGTTAAAAAAACAAACAACAAGTATCTCAAGACTTCTAATTTGTATTAAATTCCTGACACTTGGCAACAACTGGTCTGATAATATTGGCATGAGGAAGTAAATCACATCCCTTGTGTTGGAAGAAGAAGATCTTGCTCCGAGTGCAGCACTCTGCGCACAATAAACTTACTAATGCATGAATATGAAACAGCACTGGGTGCTTTCAGTTTCTAGCTTTAGAATCCTAGGTCAAGAATTCATATTTTGCTTTGTGTCTTGACATATTAAAATTATTCAGCTTGTAACATGGGACAGTATGGAGAATTTTACTTGGTTTGAGCTGTAACTTAAAGCTTCTTTTTACTGCTACTGAAGCAATGCAAAACTTCTTAGGAGGAAAGCTGGAACAGAGAATTGTTCAGGGTAAGTGTCAGACTCTGAAGTCACGTAATAGGCGTTTTCCACACTCACTCCCTGGAAGGGCAGTCACACAGAACTTAAGGGTGTCTCATTCTGCCTACACTAAGGACCCTTACAGAGAGGATCAGAGCACTGTAAGCAATTAGCACAGCCATTTAGAAAAGTTGTTGCCCCTCAGCTAAATGCAGATTCAGATGGATTTGTTAAATCACCCCTGAAGGTGGCTGTAAGTAAACTACATGGTTTGGAATAGCAGGGGGCCAGCAGTGTGCAGCAGCTCACCTGGGGGGACTGACACACTGACCTGGCTGCTCTCAGTCAGCTGACCATTCCCAAATATCAGTGCTGAGCCAAGGTTAGGCCAGCAGTGATCCATCCCACATGGGGAACGCTGGGAGACATCAGTATTCCCTATGTTGTTACGTATTTAGATCAGAAAGGTGATTTTACTTGTCCACTCATGCACCAGTGACCATATGTTGTTCTTGTGCTCAGAGGTAAATTTACTGATTGGAAATCCTTGCCTGAGAGATGCTGTACCACATTATTATTCTCTTCAGCAGGTTATCCTACTTTGTTGTTAGATAAATCTGATTTTTTCTATAGGTGTAATATATCATTCCTACATATCATTATCCGTATGTAGGGGAAAAAAGTACCCCCTTTCCTCTTTACCATATCTTATTTTTCTGATTTAGTGGCATCACAGTATTTCGATTGAATAACAGTAGTCTTCACTTGGCTGCCTTTTTTTTTTTCTTCCATCCACCATGACCTCACTTTTCTTCCCCTTTTCTCCCCAATTAAATATTGTTCAGCTCTATCAGGAAGAATGTGTAATGGTTCTCTTGCTTGCAGGAAATTTTCCTGTGCATACTGCAAGCATGGCACCTGTCCAAAACAACTTAATGGTGTTTATGAGAAGGTCATGTAAGCATAAGCTAAAATCTTTGCATGCTATATCTATCAATGCTTTACTGCTCCTTCTGATCAACAATCTCCAAGGGACCATGGTTATGGACCACAGTCTCTCCTGTGGCTGAATTTTCAGGAGAAAAGGAAGCAGCATACAGCAAATAGAATGAATTAATTTCTGCCTGGGAGACTTGGTCTTGAGGTACCTGCTCCTGAGGTACTAGTTGTACCAAACCAGTTGAAATACTGGAGGGAGAAAGTACAATCTGTGATGTGCAGGAGTGTGAGTACTTCTTTTTGCTTCTTGTTCAATGAGGGAGAGGCAGACACCAGTTAAATAAAAAGCAGCCATCTTCACGCTGGTCATGTGAAGCAGATTCACGTATTTTCAGCTGGAATTTGGAGCTTACTCTCAGAATGTCACCGAGGTTAAGAACTGGCAGGATGCAAAAGGAGACATTCATGTGGCTTACGATAAGACCATGGTTGTTAGAGTAAGAATTAAAAATACACGGGCGTCTCAGTACAGATGAAGATCAGCCGGCTGCCAAATTACAGTCAGCTTCTGGTTAATGGGGGTCAGGGAGAAACTTCCCCAGGGGGAAGTGCTGGAATGGTTTTCTCCAGGATTTCTTGTAGCTTTCTCCCAAGTGTCCAGCATTGCAGCGGCTTTGGATGCTTGATGAGATGGACTACAGGTAACACAGGACAGCTGTGTCTGTGTGCTTTGATCTAGCTTCAAATACCTGTTCCGGGGTTTATTTGAATATGGCCAGAGGGGAGAATGTTTTTTCTTCTACTTCACTAATGTAGGGCAAGGATAAATAGACTTTGAGCACAGTTTAAATGAAAATTCAGAGTGTTTGGTCTGATTAGCTGATTTTAAGTATAGAATTGGCTAAAGAGGAGTTTAATTTGGAAATCATGTTGTACTGGTCTCTTGGACTGTCTGTTGGCTACTTCTGAACTGTGTTTTACGCCCTCTTCTTCCCATGTTATCATTTATTTTACTTTTTTATGTTACACTCCATTTCTCAGGCTCTGACATCTTTGGAACTGGTTCATAATTAAAGGAATAAATAATTCAGGTCACTGGCAATTTACAGCTTTCTTTGCTGTCTGTGCTGAGTAACTAAACATGGATGATGAAAGGAATCAAAATAAGGTTTGCATCATTTATCCAAGTATCCCATAAAGGATGGGTAATAATTCTTGATCTGTAAAGCCTACAAAGGACTGACAGTGTGTTTGGCAGCTGGATCAGACCATCACCAGATCCATTTCTTTACCCAAACTCAAGAATGACACAGGTGGCCAGAGCAGGTGACAGGCACCAGTGGGCACCAGATTGCCTCCTAGAGCTGTCCTCCAGTCCCACCTTGGCCTCACTTGGGAAGGAGCTGCACTGTTTCATGGGAGGCTGGAACCATGTCCAGTTACAGAGCTGTCCGTCCTGTCTGTGGCAGCACAGCCATCACAGACTGCCTGAGCACAGCAAAACACTGAAAAGAGGATGTTTGATGGCAAGAGTCATCCACAGGCCGTGTTAGATTACCAGGACCATCGCTGAGTACACATCATAGGTACACAAACAGGGTATGGTGTCCAGCCATGTGAACGCTATTGCTGAAGAGAATAGGAATATTCATGTGCTTCACTTTGGACTTAAATTGAATTACCTTGATAATCAGGGCTAAGTTCCCCCCCAGAAGAGATGCATCATCTCTACGGACAACATGGTTGTTCTCTGTGCATCACTTTGGAATAAGTCACACTAAGTGGAATGAATTATTACAGTCAAAAATAAAATGCTGAGTGATAGCTGTGTTGAAGTGTACTAATGCAGTTTGGAAGAGATTTGTTTCTCATAGTGGTTTATACAAATTGTGTTCCAAGCAGTTTTGGCAAAAGGTGTTCGAAGAAGATTCTTGAGTAATTTAATTCTTGAGTAGCCAAACCATTTGTGAGTAGTGACTTCTTGAATTTATTAACTTATGCTACTGGAAAAAAAGTCTGGTTTTATGTACTAAGGAAGTGAAGCAACAAAGACAATGAAAACCAACCGAAATTATTTATCAGACTTCATAAAATCAGCTTTAAAAGTTAGCTGTCAACAACTAGCTAATTGCATGCATGAACACATAGGAGCATGTGTATCTTGTATCATATACATATAACCTTACCTGTTTAAAAAGAAGTTATTCCATGAGCTTTGCTTGTCTTGACACACCAAAGCCATCACTGGAAAAGCAGTGCTGCAGAGCTGAGCCCTGGTGTAAGCAGTGGTCAATTTGTTCACCTCCAAGGAGAGCTGTGATGCATAACATGCCCTGTGACTGCCATAATGTACCAGCATGGGGTTCTGGTTTTGCACATCTGTCATGCCATTGATGTAAAAAGGTTACTACAAGGATGTGAGTTGGGATTCACACAGTGATGAATCAGCCAGCTTCAGCATCATTATGTATTTATTTATCCTGTGTCAGTGAAAGATGCTTTTGCCTTTTACCACGTGAAACTAAGCTATACAGGTGGTTTCTGTATTTGTTTTCTTGCCTGAATAGACACTGGGAAAGGAGGGGAGTGTGTAGGTCTTTTTTTTTCTCAGTCTAAAAAGGACAGAATCTATTTTTTTTTTGGGAGGAAAACTGCAGAGATCAGTCTCCACTGCTCCTGTAAATGGCTTCATTCTTCATTCTTGGGCACAGGCTCTCCCTTAATGTTTGGGGTTTTCTTCTGCTGGTTAAAGGATTTACATACTGTGGCTCTAGAGGTGCCACCATAACAAGCCCCCTGTACCCAGTGTTTAGGTTTCTCACTGTGCCGCCCTGTTGTAAGGTAGGTGTGAGGCACCTCAGATTGTGGGGGACATGTGAAATGATTCCTTGAGTTTTGGGGAGAGTATGCCTAATACAGTATACTTAGTCAGAACTTCAGTGACTTCAGTATTTCAATCCATTATCTACCAGTTAACATGTATTTCCTGACTTGAGGTGTGGGCATGGTCAGGCCCAGTGGAAGGTTTGGAATTGCTCTGGAAGTTGCTGTAGCCATGTTTCACCTGGAATAAATGAAAAAAAAACAACCAAAAAAAGCAAACAAAAAGGAAGTTCTTGGTGAGGTTACTGTTTTTACCCATCTCAGGACAGGAGCTTCATAGGAGGTCAGTAAAAAAGTAGAAGGAGGTTAACTTTAGACTCTGAATACTTTCACCCCAAGTCAGGGGGTTTCTGTCCCTCCCCACCCCTTTTGCAGTGAAACATTGCAGTGATTATGTTGAATTTGCTCATGCATTTGCTCTTATCTCTTAGGTGAAAAGTTCATGAGATTTGGCTATCCAGATATCTCCTTTGATATGAACCTAAGCTATGAGAAGGAGGCTGAGCTGATGCAGTCTCACATGATGGACCAAGCCATCACCAATGCAATCACCTACCTTGGAGCTGAGGCACTTCACCCCCTGATGCAGCACACACCGAGCACAATTGCGGAGGTGGCCCCGGTCATCAGCTCAGCTTACGCTCAGGTCTATCATCCCAGCAGGATAGAGAGGCCCATCAGCAGGGAAACAGCCGACAGCCACGAGAACAACATGGATGGCCCCATCTCCCTCATCAGACCAAAGAGTCGAATCCAGGATAGAGAGGGCTCCCCCAGCAATAGCTGCCTGGATTCTACTGACTCAGACAGCAGCCACGACGACCGCCAGTCCTACCCAGGAAACGCTGCCTTAACCCCCAAGATAAAGCCAAACCCGGCTTATGTGAAGGAGGAGGCCAAGCCTTTGGATGTCACAAAAGCTTCTAAGGGCTCTTTAAAGGATATGTACAAGGTGATCAACGGAGAAGGGGAGCAGATTAGGGCTTTCAAGTGCGAGCACTGTCGCGTCCTCTTCCTGGACCATGTCATGTACACCATCCACATGGGCTGCCATGGCTACCGGGACCCGCTGGAGTGCAACATCTGTGGCTACCGGAGCCAGGACCGCTATGAGTTCTCGTCGCACATAGTCCGGGGGGAGCACACATTCCGCTAGGCCTTCTCATCCAAAGGGGACTCGTATGAAGTAGAAGAACTGCACATGAAGAAATACTGCACTTACAATCCCACTTTTCCTCAGACATTGAGACGCCTATTTTGTTGTTGTTGCTGTTGTTGTTGTTGCTGTTGTTTAATTATTATTATTAACCTTATTTTTTGTGGACCCAACCTCATTTGCTCTGCCTAGCTTAAGAATGGAAAGAAGGAAGGGAATGGATAAAAGAGGGGCTTGTTGTGGCTATTGCTTTTTGGGGAGTGACCCGCCTCACTTTCTGTGGGAATTGGAAGGCAGTCTGTGTCTGTCTCAGTCAGTTGTACACCATGTCCTCTTTTGGGATATTGCTCAACGCCACCAGGTGCTTTCAAGTCCCAACAAGATGCCACTCATTTACAATTTCAGAGAAATAGGTAGAAACATTTCAGAGGAGAACCTTTTTCTAATGTGTAGCTATGGTGCGAGCTTTCGGTGGCTGGAGGAAAGGGGGGAACTTTGTTCTGCAGAATGAACAATTATTTTTAAAGCAAAATTGGTAGGGAGTTAGGAGCATGAATCAAAGTCAATATTCCTTTCAAAATTACTTCCAAGGGTGAGTTGTTTTCCTGGGTTCAGTGTGTATTGCCCCTCTAGAATGTAAATAAATTAAAAAAAAAAAAAAAGAAATTTATGTCTTAACACTGTACCACATTACAGCAGTTTAGTTTCATAAGTCTGAGGGCCTTCTGTGGTAAGTTTGAGGCTTTGTGTTTTTATTTTCCTTAACTTATGAAGCACCTTTTTTTAGAATTGTCAATATTCTGTTACTCCATGCCTATGTATTGTCTCACTGGCTTCTTAGAGACCCTTGGGAGCCTTACTTCTTTAGTTGCACCCTAAGTTTTAAGAAAGAGCATTTAGAAATAACATTTAAACTTGCTTCTAGGACAGTAAGTGGCCTAGGAGTGGGTGAGAGTCTGTAGTTTACTCAAGAGGTTCTGCTGCTCTTCTGGAATACTTTTGGGTTAAAATTATGGATTTAAAAAGGACAAAAGTAATAGTAGCAAAGTGTTCTTTAAATATAGGTATATATAGATATATAATTATGTAAATACTTTCTCATTCTACTATCACAGTGTTAACCTCTTGGCAACAGCCTAAACTAAGACTTGCAGCTGGGAAAGTGTTAGGAGCCAGATCCTTGGCCAGCATTAATCCTCTTGGCTCCAGTGAATTTAATGGAACTGCCCCAACTACTTCAGCTACATCAGGATCTGAACCTTGACTGTTTTTTCTCTTGTTGACTTCTTACTTGGTGAACCACTGCTTTCCTTTTGTTTGTAAGTCATCAGTTCTGCTTAATTTAGGGGTGGAAGTATTAGCAGGTTTTGCTGGATAGCCTTGGCTCCTGGCGAGCACAGAAGCCAGGCAAACCAACAGGTCACACACGACTTTCCCTACTTCTTCAGAAAGTGAAAAGTGGAGATGTAGGTGCTGTGTATTGATTTGGACTTTAAAATTTCGTTTTTATTCCTGGTTTATTAATTTCCCTGTACGGAAAGCAAATGGAGAAACACACTCCAGAGAGAGTCCTTCACTACAGGCTGGACAAGAAAACAAGTCCACTGATCTGTTTTGTTTCCTTTCTTCCTCTCAGTAAATAACAAAGCCAACAACCACCCAGCAAATCGCATCAGTGAAAACTGGGCTTAAACCTACGGGACAGATTGCCATTGAAACCCAACTGTTTGTACCAATCACAATTGAAATGTTGTTGTTTGGCAACAAGAGCACAGCTTGAGAATGGAAAGATCTGCATGGGTTTAACCCCCTCCGCACGCATGGTCTCCATGCGCTTGGGGAGACCTTTTCCAAAGGATGAAGTTACTAAAGTATAAAAGAGAGAGCAAGATCAGGCCATAATGAATTCCCATCTGCTCCCTCCAATCTGTGCACTTGATGCATATGCCAGTTTGCTGTTCGTTTTGAGGGTACTGGGTTTTTTTCTTCTTCTCTTCCTAGACCTGGAGCATTTGAAAGTAGGAGCTGAGTGGTATTGATTGAAATCTTTTTATGGTGACATTCTTGGCAGCTAGAACCTGTGTTTAGAAAGAATACAGTAGATCATGGCCAGATTACCTGATGACTGCTTCCCAGCACTGCAATGCTATTAAGTAGGAGCTGGTAAAGTCTTGCAGTAGCCTATTAATTATAATACAATATGGAGAGAAATGTCATCTTGTGTAATGTGAGACCTATCAAGGCTGGGAATATGCAGGCTTTGGAGAGACAGATTTAAAGATCTGTTCCCAACATTGTTCTTAATGTCGTTGGGTTCCTCCCCCTTCCTCTTTCTTCACCCTAATGTAGAGGAAACTGGGGCAAATGAACCACTGCTGTTCCTCCGGACCATTATCATTGTCTTGTGCCTGGTGTAGTCAAAAGAGTTTGTGCAGGAGAAAAGCAGGGAGGTGCTGGAGGGCATCGCTTTTATTCCGTGTGGCTGATTCTCTGCAGTTAGGGAGGTGAGCCTAGGAGGCAGCCAGCCATGCTTTGTGTCAGGATGTGCCTGGAAATTCAGAAAAGAAAAAAAGTGGCTGTGACTTGCTGAGGAAGGAAAGGTCTTTTAAGAACAAGGTGGAAAGGGAAAGGGTCTTGGGCCTGAGGGTTGCTGGGCTTGCCTGGACCTCCAGAAAAACACATGCCCAAGGCAGAGAGAAAGGTTGCTGGCAAATTTTTTCAGTCTCTGGGGGCAACACTCTGTTCTCCCCTCTGTGGTCAGTGAAAGAACATTGGGCTGTGGTTTCTTGGAATAGTTAGCACTAGGGGAAAAGTGTTTAAAATTTCTGCCTTTGTTTGGGAAAGCATCAGAATACGGGAAAGGTAGAGAATCTCTTGTGTATCCACGAATCAGTTGGCTGCAATTATATCTGCAGTTCGTTAGTGTGCACTCGGTTCACTGATGACTCACTGATACCTGCGGTGGGGTGTATTCTGTAGATGTTTAAAGGATCAGATGGGACAGCCCACTGAATTTGGACCTGGCTTCAGTTAAGTCCAGCTTCTTGATCTAATGGTAGCAGGTGAGATCTGTATGTCCTGCTGTCATGGGCACAGGGAATTGGGGAGGCACTGGGGAGTTATCTTACAGAAACTACAGATTTTGGAGAGGAAGAAACTGGAGGAGTCACATTAATTTTTATTATCCTTTTCTAAACATTCACTGAAGATTTTTATATAGAGTTTAGGAAAAGAAGAAAGATTAAATTCAAGTTCAAATTTTGAACAAAATTTTGGATTAACATTACTTTAGAATTCAATTCCTGCTGAAAATTCTTAGAGAACTTTATGTAATGCAGTTTGTCCCTTCACAAAAGTGGGCAAAATGGGGCAGCAGAGATTTCTCTGGGTGTTTTTTCTTGCTTGCTTTCTACAAGAATTGGATTTCTAAGAAAGCTCTTGAGTTTTATTGTGTTCATTAGTCATTCATAGTGTATTAGGAATTTCAGTAGCTAATCCTTGGCCTCCAAAGCCATTTGTTCCGAGTATTTGGTGCTGGAAATCGAACCTGGCTGATTTTTATTGGACTCTTTTGAAATTCTTGGAATCAGGTTTCCGGTTAGAAACCTGCATTTGCAAATTTAGAATTGGCTTCCTGTGAGCGTTCCCCATTTTCATTAAAAAGAAAAAAACCCAAAAAAAACCCACTCCATTTCTGTGCACATCTCTGCCGGTAAACCCCTTTGCTTCTTTTACATCAAAAATGGCAACATTCTGAGTCAGTTTAGAGGATTACAAGCCTATTAATTGAAATAGAAGTGTGACTGCTTATTCTTCTCTTGGTGTGATCCATATCCTTGGAGCAAAGGGCATTATCTATATATCTGCAGTTATGACTGATGAATTTTACAGCCACCTCTCTTTGTAGTCAGTTAGGAGTGCACATCAAAATATATTGCATTTTTCAGTAAAGCCTGCTCTTTACTCAGTAACTTATGGGATTAAAACAATTTTATTCTCCTTAAAAAGTGCTTTCATCTATGGATGTGATGGGAAAGGTGTCTAGGCATTAACCTGCAGTGGTGTATAGTAGAGAAGAAGATTTTAAATGGGTTAATTTGCCTGATTTTTAGTGGTGCTGGTTTCCACAATGTGAGCATCCAGCTCACAAAGTAGCCATGAGGACCCCAAGTATGTTTACCGCAAGGTGAAGAAATCCTCAATTGTCAGAGTTTCCAAATTTCTTTCTGTTTACAAGGGCTTCCCTAAATTTGTGCTGTCAGGCAGGAGGTCAGTAATGAAACCCAAACCTTCAAAACTGGGCTTTCATGGGACGTTATTACTGTTGCCCAGGTCCTGAGCTAGCTTGTTCTGATTTGAAAGAAGCCAGACTACAGACACTCCTTCCTCCAGAAAGAAACTTTGGAGATAATTGCAGCAAAGGTACTTATTTCAGCCAAGGGCAGGAGCTACAGTAACACAGTTCCTTCGCTGGATAAATTCCTTTCCTTAACTCTTGCTGTGCTTTATAATGTAATGAGGGGGGAGGAGGGAGGCTGCCAGAATCGCCTGAAGCCAGTGTGGGATTTTAGGAAAAGGGTGATGAAATAGGCTTTTCTGCTAGTAATTTGCATCCTAGCTTGGCTTAATAGCATTTAAAAACAAAAATGGATGGCCTGTGGTCTGGGGCAGCTGGAGAGCTTGAGAAAGTATATTTATATATATATGTGGTATTGTGTAGTTAGATATACGCTTTATTGTATATGTGCCTTTTCCAAATGCATTTTGGGAGATCCTGATGTCGTTTGTGATATCCTACCAGACCCTTTCAGAATGCACGACAAAAACCAACCCAAAGGAAAGATCCCTTCTCCTACTCTGTACCCTCCTTGGCAGCTGGACGCAGAGAGAGGGCCCTGCTCAGTGCTTTGCTGTGGGTTTTCCTGGAGTCAGCCAGCTTTTAGGAGTGGGAAGGGCTGGCAAAGTGCATTCCAGCTATCCAGCCAGAGCTGGTCTGTAGCTGGTATGCCCAGCACGATGCCAGCACTTGCCATGGGAGCCCCCAGCTGCACCATGCCCTAAAGGGAGCCAGGGAAGCGTCTCCTATTTTCTCCCTCTCCGTGCTTTAAGTGAAGCACCCTTGGAAATGGACTTTGCTCTGCTTTAAAGTTCCCACTTAGGACTGGGAGCAGACTCTAAAGCACACACTTCTTGCTTGAGCCTGGAAAAACAAATGTGGCAAGTCCTTTAGAAGTGGTTTGCAAGTTTGCCTGCCATGCTGCTGCCACCCCAGGAATTAGCATAGAGACCAGAGAAGCTTGTCAGTAGGAGGTGTTCAGGGGGTTCATGAGCTGGAGCACTGTGGTGAGGAGCACAGTGCTGGTTCTGGGACTTTCCCAGCGGGCTGGTGACCTGGTTTCAGGTGCAGTTGTTCTTCCTGCAGAGCTGCAGAGCTGAGTGTAGCAGCACAGCCAAGGCAGCAGGGCCACCATGGGCAGTGGTGGCTGGGCCAGCAGCCTTTGGGCAGGCCCTGAGCCCAGCACAGCCCAGAGCCACCCCCTCAGCAGTGCTCTGCTGGGCCTTGGCCACAGCAGCCAAAGGGGGGTGGTGAGGGGAGTAATTAGATAGGAAAGAGCTAGAATCTGCTTCATAGTAACTAGATTCCCTTCTATCCCATTGATGTGCTCTGAGGTATAAGCAAAGGAGAACATCACTGGTTCCCAATTTGGTTTCTAATTTGACCTCCTACAACCCCACCTGAAAGGGTGAGTTATGTGTTTCTCCTACCTGGCTCTGAAATGAGCAGAGGACAATCAGGAGGAAGTGTAGGCTCAGGCTTTGCCATGCTGCGTGCTTAACAGGCCAAGAAAACAACAAAACCAGTCTCTGTTTAATTCACCTACCTTCCCAGTTCCTGTTCACTTCCAGCTTTTGGAAAGGTGGTTATCAGTATGCTCACTTGGGTCCTCATCTTTGAAGGTAACTTCCTGTGCTATCTCCTTCTGTACAAACTTCTCCTTTTCATCTTGGGGCCTAATTAATCAGTGGACAGAAACGACCATTTCAACAGAAACCTGCATAGTTGTAGTAAAACTAATATTTTTTTTACAGTTGCAAAAAAACAAAACAAAAAAACTGTGATAATTTGACTAGCAGTACGTGAAGTATTAACAGAGTGAATGACAATGAAGTTAATTAGATCATATCTTGAGAGGGGCTGGTACCATGTGGGCCCTGTTGGGAGGAAGGGAGCAGCCTGGCCCAGAGCTGGGGCTGATGCTTCCTTCCCGCAGCAGGTCTTGGTTTAGATGACTGCACTGCAGCCCAGGAAAACATTTGAGCACCATCAGCCTGGTGCCGTCCCTCCGGCTGGCTCTGGAAGCGCACAGGAGCTGTGCAGCTGCCCGTGTGTTTGATCTCTCCCATCCCCTAGAGGTCAGGGTGCAGCACAGCAGCTCTGGGCAGGCCTCGGTGGCGGCGCTGAAGGCGCGATCCCTGATCTTGTGTATCAGCCTTAATCCCTGGCCCTCGGCGGTACCCGGGTACCGGCAGCCTCTGCTCTGTGTCTCCAGGCTGGATAAAGGATGGGTACCTCCCGCAAGGCATGGGGGGAGCACGGGGCACAACGTGGGCCAGTTTGCAGTAAATTGGGCCGTTTAGTTTTACCTCAAGTGACATCGCATAAGAAAAGCTTCTTGCAGTGGTGGAGGTCACTGAATCCCTACTATGCACTTCCTGGGATTTGACATTGCTTACTGGAAAAGGATGTTCGTTCCTGAACACACTGTAACAAGGGAAGGACTTTTTTTGGTTGTTTTTGTAGTCATTCAGATTCTGAAACTGTGATCAATTATTTGACGAATTGTCAAGTGTCCTCAGAGCTTGAACATGTTCACTTCCTCACCATGTAGCAGTCTCCTCTGGCTTTCCGTGCTTTTCTCTTTCCCCCTTTTCCTTCTTGGAGCTTTAAGTCTGGGCCTGCTCTTATCTCCTGTAGCTTTGGGCTGTCTAGGGGTTTGGGGGGTTGGTTTTTGGGGTTTTTTTGTTCATTGGCTGTACAGTCTGTTTACATATTTTTGTACTCAAGTGTAGTTTTTTATTAAAAACAGGAAAAAGATAAAAAAGATAGTTGATTTGAGAAAAAAAAATTGAGGTACGTACTCTTTGTAACACTTTAAAAATCTAGGGTACCTTCGAGATGACTCTACAGTGATGTAATTATAATACTGTATATTTGCCTTCCTTTTTAGTTGGTTTTATTTTCTGGTTGTTTTGTTTTGGGTTTTTTTTCCTAAAATGTATATCTTTTTATGAGAAACTGGAAACTTTTAATGCAAATGTTTAGAAAGATTTAAAATTGTAAAGTTAAAAAAAAAAAGTCATATAATTTTTTTTCCTGTTGGAAGAAAATGCTTTAAAAAAAGTTTTTCTACTGTTGTATTCCAGGGTGGGGGTTACCAACCCCAAATTTGCTTCTTATGCTTCATTCTTGGATCCTGCTCTCTAAAAGTGATCATTGCAGACATGGATGATTTGCTTATATTAATTCTAAAAACAAAAATCTCCAACATTTAGGTCATTTTTCTGTTCAAGTGCAATACTTACCCTGACATCTTATTAATGTACAGTGGTTTCTGTGTTCCTTCCTCAGTCCACACAAATCAGTGAAACAAAATGCCCTGCCCTAAATGCATTGAAAGATACAGTTCAAGTAAACTGATTGCTACTGACAAAGATGAGAAACTGTAAATTAAGGCTAAAGCCCATAATTTATCTCCTGCTTATCATTGGCATTGAAACACATCCACATCCAGAATTAAGGACATACCTATTCTTGACTCTTCCTTCCTCTTCTTTTCTAATTGCAGCTTTCTTTTTTAAGAAAAGCACTTAATATTGATGTTTATTAAAAATGACAAAAAATAAAAAGATCTTTTGGTCTGATCCAAAACCCACTCAGTGGAGACTCCCGTTGACTTTGACGATGGATTTTGGATTAGGCCTAATCTCTTAGCTAGGGCAAAACTGCCATTTACTCTAATGGGAGAGATTTGCCTGCGTAAGAATTACAGGACTCATGTCCTTTATCTACCTGAGAGACCAGAAAAGCTTCTTTAGAGTTGTCCTTGTCTTATATAAGTTTAGATGGGACTTGTTTTACATATCATACATATTTATATATAGTGTATTTTTAATGCCTTCCCTCCCCCCCCC
>VZTZ01014979.1:1553547-1614440 GCA_013400955.1 Drymodes brunneopygia | reverse complement strand
CCCCCCATCAGTAGACTGAAGCCGCTGTTCTGTAAATATGTATTTAGGTACGTAATAAAAAAAAGAATAAAACCCCATTGAGATTTCTTGGAAAGGCAGTTACTGCGTATGCACAGTAGCCACTTTTGTCTTTTAAATTTGTATTTAAGAGATTTCCTTTTAGTAACAACAAAGGCGAGGAGGCTGTATCCCCTTCTGATTGATTGCCAAAATCGCTGCCCAGCCCGTGGTGTGCAGCGCATTCGGTGGGTGGCGGTGCCCGCTGGCTCTCGCTCCTTAGGCCAAATTGTGGGAAGCTCCCGTGGGCGGCTCGGCTCCTGCTGCTCACGGGGCCGCGCTGAGCAGCGGGACCCGGGCCCGGCCCGGCCCGTGCGGGGAGCAGGGCTCCGGGCTGTGCCTGTGACCCTTTGGCACGGCATCTTCCCCGACTGCTCCGGAGCTGCACTCTGCCCTCAGTGCTCTTTTCCTGACCACGGCCGGGCGACTAACCTGGGAAATGACCCCTTTCTTCTCCCAGGTTAAGAATTCTTAGCTCTATGATAGATCTTCTGAGCTCAAATTGAGGAATCTTTTAAATGAAATTTAAAAAAAGAATTTTAAAAATACATCAGAGTTTACTCGAAAAGCCAGTGAAGACACTGGGAATTGTCCCATTTCTTTATGTGCTCATTGGAAGGTGCTCTTAGGAGTTCAGAAACAATCCCTTTGACAGTGGTGCATGTGAGCAACCGTAATGTAAACCTGTATCCCCCTGCTAAAAGAGTTTTGCCGCTATAGACTGAACTATGGGACTTGTTATTTTTATTTTCTTCTTAGCATACATGCATACATATGGTTGCACATCTGTATGTGTGTGCTCTGTACCTGTGTGAGTGTTGTACAGCCATGTGAGAGTGAGAGTCCATGTGTGTGTGTGTGTGTGTGTGTGTGTATAAATAAATGAAGCTGCAGAAACTTTGTAATACTTTGTGAAAAGGATTATATTATAAAGGTTTGTACTGTCTTGAGTGCACAGCTACTGGAATAAATGTAGGGAATCTCAGGAACAAGCATATAATTTGTCCAAGAATTATTTCTTCTCAGAAGTGTAAGTGCAGTTTTTAATTCTGTATATTATTTAATATTTTACCAATAAAAATAAACTTCTGACACGAAAGGATTTTCCATTCAAGCTTTCTGGACGCATTGGTATATGCATACACTTTTCTTTCTTGCAGCAGGAAGCCCACGTGGTGGTTTGGCACCTCCCAGGAATTGCATTTCTATCTGCTCACAAATCCTGTTAATTAACTAGAGAGATTGAGTGTGAGTTGGGGTTCTGAGCATGAGTTATGAGATGGGAGAGTTGGGCACAGATCTGCTTTTAATATTCGTTGGAGCTAAAGAAATGCCTTCCATCAGCTTCAGCATCAGCAAGAGGTGTCCACAAGGGTCCTACTGTGTCAAATGGTGGCATCAGTCACCTGCCAATTGCTCTGTGGAGTTTTTGAAATGAATTAGTGGCCTAAGATTTTTCTGGAAACACTTGGACTGCATACACGTTTCCTTTGAGCCCTTCCCTCAGCATGGGTTTTTGGCTGAGTTCCCTCTGTGCTATCCAGAGGTGATGTTCCCAGTAGGGATTTGTTGGGCATTTCACATTGCCCAACTTGTCCTTCCTTTCATAATGCAGCTATCGACCTGGTAACATTCACAGTGCAAACTCTTCAGAATAAAGGGAAGATCTCATGAAGCTTCATAAATTGTTTGTTGTTTGTTTTACAAATCTCTTGTAAATTCTTGGTTAAAGATTAACCAGCCTCTCCCCATAATAAAAGTGTTCATCATTCACATGAGAATGGAAATTCCTTAAGATATCATCTGAATAAAATTTAATCTTCCTTTAAGTCATGTTTGATGTATGTTGTCTCCAAGGAATGCTCCTGTTCAATGAGCAGAATTTCCCCTGATTTCTTTCACACAGGATTGCTGGATTACTGATTTTGTTTCAAAAACACCTCAAAATTCAGCTAATGGGACAGTCTGACTTTAGGGCATGGAGGAGGAATCTCATTGTGCCATTGTAGGACAGAAATGACTGGCTTGATGGACTCAGAGTCCTCTCCCAAAACGTGTTGGAGATGGTGATGCTTTTTTTTCATTGACTTCAGCTAAGGGTCTGAGATGATGAGGGGAATGCTCAGAGGCAGAAATTAAATGACCTGATAATCCTTAGGACTGCTGAGTCATTATCAGGGCTGAGACTGTGCATGGCCTCGTGTTACTAAGGAAGAGACCCTTAGAAATCTCCTGGCCTTGATCCAGGGCCAGCGTGGTGTCATGCCTGTGTCTGGGCAAGAGTCACACCATAGGTGCCATTGCCTTTCCCTCTAGATCACCCTGTCAGCAGCTGCAAGCAAAGGGCAGGTTGACCTCACCCATTCAGCTCTTATCCAGGAATCATGTCTGATCCTTCCTCTGCATGGCTTTTGCTGGGAAACGCTTCCTGTATTCAAAACAGCCTTTTCCTCTTCACAGCAACAGATGCTTAAAAATCACCCCAGTGACCAGTGTCAGCAACGCTCCCATCGCCCAGTCTTCCTCTGGTCTATGGGAGGTCAGTGGTTTAAAAATATTTAATTATTTTCTTTGTTGCTGCATCAAATGTTGCAGCTGCAGTGGCCTTTGAACTGCAGCATCACCCTTCACACTGATAACTGGGTCAAACTTGTAGCCGGGTAAGCATCGTATTTCTGACCTGCCAGTCCAGCCCTGCATTCTGCCAGTGGCCTCCAGCTTTACCGAAACCAGTCTCATTTTCCCAGTTAGTAAAGGTTAAGCCTTGGTTTCTGGCTTTGGCTTCTATAGCACTAATATTTCTATTTTTATGCAGTACTTTCAAGAATTTACTGGAGTTTCTTCGGAGGATGAGTTTGTTTTGAAAATGTGGCTAATCCAAGCAGTTCTCCTCCACCTCTGTGCTCGAATGTCAAATCCCAGCCCTGCCATGAATCATTTCCCACCACGACACTGCAGAATATATAACAGAGCCCTTGTTAATGGGAGACAACGGCAGGGCCTCAAAATCCCATTATGAAACTTGCAATAATCGAGGGACTAAAAATAAATTTTGCTTGGATTGCAGTTTGAACATGCTTGGGTTGTTTTTTTCTTTCTTTTTAGTCGATCCTAATGTAGTTAGTCCTCAATAAACCCAGCTTTACCCTTGTGCCCTTCAGTGCTTATTTTTGTCTCTTCTTGGTGCATCATATAAACATTGTCATAACTTCCAGCATGCAATTATAAGTGTTTGTTTTGGGTTTTTTCACAGCAGAGTACCTCAGGAGCCACAATGACTTCTGGATTCAATGAAATATGAGTTGAAAGGATTACTGTGTAAGTACAAAGTCGCCTAAAATTTTCGACTAAGAAAGAAAGCTCTTTTCAAAGGAATATACTTGTGAAATAGCCTTTGTGTTTCCTGTTAATTCCTGGTACGAAGATTAGGGATGGAGTCCCAGAGTGCTATATTTTCCAGGGATTTCTGTCAGTGGAGAAACGGAGCCCTTGTAAATGAGACTATAGAAGTGCTCAATATTATCTCATTATTTTTCATTAATCCACGCACACCAGCCCGCCTCCACATGCTGTAATTCCATGTTAACACCCATGTTCACATTAAAATAGGAACAGATTATTCAAGACTCCCACACAAATCGTGAACCTCTATCCCTTTCTGATCTGTCACTGGCCATCCCTGAGACAGAGGAACTTCTTCCCTAGGCAAGGAGTCATCTTTAAAGCTGGCAGCCCAGCCCTTCAGAGCTAAATGCCTATTTTTATTCCTGCCAAATGCTCCTGTGGTATCCAACATCCAAGCCTGGATGAAACTACCCTGTCAGAACTGATTTTTAACAGAAAATTGCTTTTCAATGAACCCATTCTCTATGGAAAGTGTATGCTTTTCATAGATTTGGGAGGATTTGGGGATTTTTTCCCTCAATAAAAAAGCCTGAAACTCTAAACCCTTGGAAGGTTTCGGTGTTATTTTTTTTGGTTTCAAGAGGAAATACTTCCCTGCCCTCAACTCCTGTTTTCATATCAGTTCAAATAATGTCAGGACACTCTTTGCTGCTCTTTCCCATTATTTTTGTTACTTTTCCTGTTTCAGGCTGCCTGTGTGTAGTTGATAGGGTGTGGTGAGGAATGTAAATTATTATTTTCATGTAGGTGTGGTAGCTATTCAGTTGTAAATCCTGTTTTCAATCCTTCTGACTGTTTTATTTGTGATGTGTAATATTGATTTGTCTTCAGAGCAGAGAACACTGCAATCTATCAGGAACAGGGACATTTTATTCCTTGCTAAAATAATTCAAAGCACTCCTAGAAATCTGCGAGATGGGGAAAAAACAGAGATCTTCCTTGAAGCCTTTTTTTTTTTTCCCCCTCTTTGAAATGAGTTGAGGAATTTGTTTCTGCGGTTGATTTGTTTTTATCAGTTAGTTGCAAAATCTGACCAGCCTCGCCTTTCAAACCCATCTCCCATGATAACCTGCCACTGGCTGTCTCTTGATAACCGACTTTAAAAAAAAACAAGTTAAAAGGTTTGCGTCTGAGCGCAGCTCAGGATGGTGGAGGAGCGGGGCTGAGCTACAGCAGGCAGCTCTGCAGTTGCTGTTGGAGCTCAGTAAAGCTGTCAAGCTGTTCCATGCAAGCATGGCAGCCGTGCCTGAAGCACAGCTGTATTTTCCCACAAGCTGCGAGGGCCTTTTGGCAGCCGCAGGCAGCGGGGCCACAGATGCTCTGGCTCTCCAAAGCCTTCCCAGCTGGTCCTGCCCTGGGAAGGATGAGCTGCTGGGTCACCCATGGGACCGGACCCTCCGCAGATCGGCGTGGCCTGAGCAGCCTGCTGGGGGCTAAGCTGATTTGCTCCGTGTCCCTGCGAGATGCCAGTGCTGCTCTCAGCCCCCAGGGCTGCTGTGTGTGCTCCTCTGGCTGTGCCCTCCTGTGTGCCCAGCCCCTCCCGTGTACCTGTCCTGCTAGCAGCTCTTACAGCCAAAACCATCGTCACAGATCTGTCTGTGTTAGTGCAACTTGGCTGCTGGCTGGCTGTTCAGTCTGTCTTATTTTTGGAGAAACCTGGAACCTAGGAGTACAATCACTGCTGATTTTTACTTTTTAAATTATTTATTTTTTTACGGCTAACTTTAGGCCTGCAGCATCCTTGTGCCTGAGGCTGTGACTGGTAACAGTTGATGGTCTCCGTGAAAACTGAAGTTTAGGTGTCACATGCTGCACACTCCAAGGTGGTGGCCCATTCTGACCAGTGTACTATGAAAAGCCAGGAATAACTTGTCCTTGGATACCTCTGCATATTGTTCTCTATCAAAGAGATCTTTCGAAGGCTGACCTGAAAACAACCCATGTCCTTGCAGCTTGAAAACCTCTCCTTTCCCTGGAGTGGTAGAAATGTGCAGTGTTTGGGCACGGGCTGTGTTTCCCAAGCAGTGAGTGCATGGTTGGGATATCTGCAGTACATACCGAGTGCTATGCTGCTGCTGTGTGGCCATGAGGAGGCATTTAAAGTGCTTTTTCTTGGGAGTTCTTTTAAAAAAATTATTTCTTCAGTCAAGTGTTCTCATTATTTGCTTTCAACTTTCCTCCCTATTTCTTCCAGTAAGAAAATAGAAGTTGTCACTAGACATTAGAACACAGCAAGATTTAAGTCAGTGTGGGTTAATATTGATTATTTGCATGATGTTTGTTTCTAGAAGCCCTTCCGAGCTAGGTGGTGTTCTAGCACTGAGCAAAAAGAAGTCCTGGCTCGCACTAATGTGTTTAGCATCTAATTATAAAAAGAAACCAAGCTTCTCATTTTCAGAAGTGCAAAGATCTTTCTGTAATGCTCCTTTCCTCGATTTGTCCAAGCCTGGATATCAGACTTGCAGACAGTATTCCAGTAACTGTCCCTCTGGCATTTTGCTTCTTCTTGAGACTATTCCCTGTGTAGTTCCATGTGGCTGAACATAGAGATGGATCTCCTCGTGTCCCTGGAGTGGCTGCACGGGATTTGTGGAGCAGTGAGCTGAGCTCCCATCTGTGCCCTGCCCGTGTGCCCTGTGGGAGCTGAGCTCTGGGCCTTGGCTCCATCCCTGCTTTCAGCTCCTGCCCATAAACGTGGCTGGTGTCTCTGGGCCCTGGGTGCTGGATGTGAAGCTGAGATGTGCTGGAACTCGTGCTGGTCAAAGCAGACCAGCTGCCCAGCAGATCCAGATGGCTCTGGGGAACTGACATCCTGATCTTTATCACATCTGCCTCATCTCTGAACGTTACCGGCTCTGTTTCTCTGGGGTTTTTTGTTAGATCTTTTGATAAGATATTAAATTATCTGCATCTAAACCAGATCTGCTCAAAACACTGCAGCTGGATGATGTCCTAGTCGTGGCTCCTACTGAAAACTCACTGGTACAAAGATGGGCTTTGATCCTTTTAATGTGTGAGCACTGATTTTTTGTTTTCTCCAAAAACAAAAACAAGTGGGAAAGCAGTAGCAGTGTCAAATGGATGCCAGCTTTACCCTGGTCATATCTGCTGGAAAGGAAATTTCTGAGCTGAAGCTGGTGTGATGCACCCTGTACAAGACACTTCAGCTGCTCTTGGGAGACAATTTTATGTAAGAGGAAATGTAAAGGACTTTCTGTGTTTGATACAGACTCAGCTGTAGAAGAAACCCTAAGCTCTCAAGGAAGAGGAGGTTTTGAAGATAACATCACAAGCCAGTTCATTCAGCCTCACGTGAAGTTGCTGATATTTTAGTGATCTCTGGCTCACCTGTCCTGCCAAATTGAGATGGCTGTAGGACTGCTCACACACTTCATTTCATTGTATAAATTACTGCACTGCCAAGACTTCTTTGAGACTCAGGCTGTCAATAGAAAAACCTTTGCTGTTATTTCAGGCCCATCTGTGCATGCCTAGGCGAGGCTGACTAAACCACAGATGACCTCTGGTGTAATTTTACCTTCAGTCGTTTGCCCCATTCCACTGCCAAGCTTGCACACAGCCAGAATCCCTAACCCAGAGAGTCTTTTTAGGGGAAAATAATGGTGGAATAGGCCGAATGGGAATTTTTGCAGCACAGTAGTTCTCATACCACTGCCCTGACAGGGCACCCTCTAATCCATCATTCCCAGAGCCTTTGCACCTCTTGGCTTATCCCTGAGCAGAGGGTTTAGTGCAAGGCACTGCATATCTGTGTGGGGAGGTATTTGGGCAGGAGTATTCCACAACTGCTATTTTGGGCTATTTCCCCACATCGAGAAGCTTCAGTGCTTATCTCGATGGAACGAAAGTCAAGCCTGTTCTTCTAGATAAAATGCTTTCCCCTCCAACTGCCTGATGCCTTATCTCTGCTCTTGCAGCATCACCCGTAACCCCTCTGCTGACCCACTTAACTTTCTGCTTTCAGCAGAGCTGGGCTGGGGGCAGGGAGACTTGATTAATGAATAATATTCACTTTCTTCTGATGCGAACAGCTCTTCAAGCGGTCCACACTCACATAATTAGGAGAGAAATCTCTGTTCTTAATCAGCTGATAAATTATCTATGGGCAGACCTTTAAGGTAGCTTTCAGGTAGCTTTGGTTCACATAAGTTACTGGGTTTTAAGCGTTTTTCAGAATCTCCTGACATGGAAAAGAACTTTAATGATATCATTTCACACTTGTCACCTTGTTTTCTTTGCCTGTTTGAAAAACAAAACTGTGTTATCTCTTTTTCATATCCAAAATGATTTCTATGAAATCAGTATTTTTGCAAGCATAGCAGTAAGCTAGTGCTTGCTTTTTGAGCTTCAAAAATTAGGTAAGGACTGAATATAGGCAGTAAAAGCAGCGAATGTGTTGTCTCTTACATTCCCATTTCAGCAGCAGGTACAGCCAAGGCAAGCTTGTTTGTTAATTTATTTGGAATTAAGCTGATACTTTTAAGCCATTTCCTAGTGAAGGATTATCTATCAAAATGTTTTTATCAGCTGGAACTGACTGATGTTCATTCGCGTAGTTTCTTGGAGAACCAGCATGTGTGTAGTTAAGCAGAATTCAATATGGTTTCCTGTTTGAATATTAATTTTTTTTATTGCCTCCATTCTTTACCGTGTGGCAGGGACTGCTCAGAAAATGCTCTTCTCCCTGAATCTGTGTGCAGAGAAGTCCATTGGTGTGAACAATCCTGTTCATTTGTTGCCACTGGATGGTCTGGTGAAACAAGGAAGGATAAAAATTCCAGCTGTTGTGAGTAAGGGTGCTGAATGTGGGGACTCTGGGCCTTCCAGGATGGAGTTCTGGACAGGATGCCATGGACACTGCAGTTGCAAACAGGATTAGGAAGTGGGACTGACATAAGGGTCCTTCCCCTTCCTCCCCACACCAGTTTAAGGCACTGGTGAATGCCTCAGAGAGGCAGAGCCCTGCCCAGGTACAGGTGACCAGACTCTTGCTTGACCTTACAGTTTCAGTTCCAAGGAAAGTGAGAAAGGGGTGTGATCACATCCAAGGGTTGTCACTGGATTCTGCTACAGGGAAATGGCAAAAGCAGCAAACAAATCAGTTAATGGAAGCCTTCCCAGGGCACACAGCCTCTCGTGTTCTTGCCTTTGCCTTCCTTGCTGCCACTGTGGGAGGTGTCACCCTCACACCTGCTGCTTCCCAAGGACAATTCCACCACACCACCTCTGGTTTTTGAATTTTTTTCCATGCACTCATTCACAGGTGGAGAGGAAGGGTGAAGCCTGCCTGACTTGGCCAGCGTGGAGCTGTGATTTCACTGTGCTGGCATATTGCATTGCAGCCATGTGTCACAGATCTTTGCTTGTCACCTCCCATGTTCTCACTATTCCCTGTCACTTCGAAATTAATTCATTGCTAATCACTTACTCCACCCAGACAATACCCATATTCTTCTACTTGCAAGGCACCACCTGATGCTTCATTTGGGGAGAATGGGGGGAGGGACAAACAAACAATGACAAAAAATTGCACTGTGAACCAGTAGAATTAATTTGTCCCATATGCAAAATTTAATTTGAACTGTATGAATAATGAAGTTTTTTGGTCAGAGCTCTGCTTCTCCGGATATCGCAGCGCAGTTTTTCTGTACGAGGGAACAGAAAGACAAAAGGAGTGAGATCTTCCTTTCCAAGTTTGTATGGGAGACTGCACTCCCAGCTCTTGGTGGATGACTGGGGGAAATGGGCATTATTCATGTTTATATTCAAGGGTAACCATCAGTGCCATTGCCTAAGTCACTTCTGGTGGAATCACAGAATCATGGAATGGTTTGGGTTGAAAGGGACCTTAAATCCCATCCATTTCCACCCCCTGCCATGGCAGGGACAGCTTCCACCACACCAGCCTGCTCCAAGCCCCATCCAACCCGGCCTTGGGTTCTTCTGGGAATCCAGGGGCAGCCACAGCTTCTCTGGGCAACTGTTCCACTGCCTCACCCCGAGGAAAGAATTCCTTTCCACCATCTAATCTAAATCTCTCCTCCTTTCGTTTGAAATTATTCCCCCTTGTCCTACCACTATCTGCCCGTGTAAAAAGTCACTCTCCCTCTTTTTTACGGCTGTGCTCTGAGTCAGGCAGGAGTTTTCTGAGTCACAGGATGTTTGAGGTTGGCAGAAACCTCGAAAGATCACCTGGGACAACTCCATCCTCAGGCGGGGCCAGGCAGGGCAGGCTGCCCAGGGGTGTTGAATGCCTCCGGGCGTGGAGTCACTGCCACCCCCCGAGCAGCCCGTGCCTGGGGCGTGAGCACCCCCACAGTTGCGAACAGGGTTTTTTTCTGGTGCAAAGCTGCCAGGATGGCCGAGTGGAGCAGGGCGGGTGAGAGCAGGGCAGCGCTCCCCGGCGCTCGGCGCCGGCCCCTGCGCTCCGCTCTCCGCTCGCAGCACGCCGGGAGCCGCCTCACCTGCCGGCCCCAGCCAGGAAGCCTCAAACCACGGCTGGGAACCTTCAGAAACAGATTTTTGTCACCCCAGAGGAAACATCGTGGGGGAAGAATAGGCCCTTGTAGCTGTGAACCAGTGATGACGAGATAAAGGGACCCAGCTCATCCTCTGTACCTGTCTAATAGTGCAGCAACAAGGAATTTCAATCCCTTTCTTTCAGGATGTGCTGGAACGGGGACATTTCTCTTTCACGGCTCTACTCACTCTTTTGTTTCCTAATGTAACATATATGCACACCTATTTTTTAATGTATGTGTGTGTAGAGGGTCTGCATGTGCACACAGAGAGGTGGGATGTTCTAAAACAGTGATTTTTGGTGCACGGTTTGAGGAAATACAGCCCTGAAAGCCTACAGAAGGGTTCCTGCTGTGCCCTGTGGTTCATCTCAGGCACCATTTAGAGCCCAGAGCTTTGCTGGGCTTGGCTGATGTTTGACCTCAAGCCAAATCCCTTTGTACCAGAGCACCTTCCTCAGTTCACAGGAGGCCTTGTGCTTGCAGAGAAAAACATGGGAGTTGCAAGGTGGCCAGAGAATGCAAAGTGTGGTGCAGGAGGGGTTCTTTAGTGGCAGCTTGGGTTGATCTGGTGAGTGATCAGGTAATTGACAGCTGGTCCCTGCCATCCTCCTTGATATAGGGGACTAAGTGTTAAATCTCTGTGGAGAATGGGAGGAAGGGAAGCCAGAAGACCCCTCACAGCTGGAATGAGACCATATAAAAAGCTGCAGAATTCCAAATGAAATTGATTCACTTTACTCCGAAATAAGCACCTGAATTGGTATGAATCAATACAAGTGTCATCAATAAGTGTATCTTGTTTTCTTCCAGTTTAACATCTGTTTTCAGAAGGTTCTCAGAAAGCATTTTGATACACCAATGCATGAAACACTGCTGTCAGATAAACTCAGATTATCCTGGATATGGGTGTTATATCACAGAATGAAAACAGGCAGCAGAGATATAAAAGCAAAGAAACTGTTAGTGCTGATTTCTTGGGAAATGTCAGAAAGGGTGGTTTGAGAAGTGGTGGTGTTTGAACCCCAGCACACACTAACATTGGTATTGCTCCTGTTTGCCCTGAACTTCTGCAGCACTGGCAGAGAGAGCTCGGTCTCCAGCAATGCCAAATAAAATACTGTTTTATTCAATTTTGTGAATTTTACCAATAAATACGAAGTATGACTTGTTTGGGGTTTTTTTTTCAGAGCTTAGTCATCTCTGGCATATCTGGCACTACTCCTGTTTTGAAAAAGGTGGTATCATTACCCAAATTGTACTGACTCCTGGGTTCTTTGAAACCTAATTGTCGGGTAAGTTAATCTGGCTTTTTAGCTGTTTTCTAATATGAATTGGTGTTGGTGCATGTTTTCACCCAATTTGTGATGTGTGCCACCTGAAAAACATGAAGTTAACATGAAAACCAACCAAAAGCTGAAGTAATTAAAAGGTCAAATACATTATTAAGCATTAAAATTCTGAGAAGTCCCTGTTGAGCAGGAGGTCGTAACAAGAAGAGGAAACAGCACGACACCAGCAATCTCTTGTGATAAAGATCTGGTGAGCAGAGAAAAGCAGAGGAAGTGGAGCATGTGTGATGATTCCTGTTACAGGACGTGGCCCTCCTCCTCCTCCCCATCAGGTGGTGTGCTCAGGCCTTTGCCTGAAATATTCTGGAATTTGGTTAAACGCTAGAAATAATGTCACTTTTTTTTTTATTTCATCAAGCCAAGGGGAACCTTTGTTTTTATAGTTCTAGAAAGGCATCTGAGGCTGAAGTTGACCCATCTCAGTGAAGCACCCTCTTCCCCTGTGGCTCTCAGTGCACCTCAGGTGTGAGCTGGAAGGAGATGGTGCCACATGTGCAGGATCACTGTCTCTGTATCGTGCCTCGTGGATAACTCACACTCCTGAGGCCTGGGATGAGTCTCAGTCCCATCCTGACACCAAACAGGTGCCAAATTGCCAGTGACAAGTAGGACTACAACAAAGACCCTTGTTAAGCTCTTGTGGGAAAACGTAAAGGTTTTGAAGCTTCTGTTGCCATTTTAAAGCTTCTGTAAAGCTTGAGCAAGTTTGCAGTATCGAGATGCACCATCTAAGGGATGAGCAAAAGCTGGTTAAATTCCCTCACGTGTAAAGAAAGAAATGATTGTTCCTGTCACTCAGTATAATCTGCTGTGTACCTCCACCATGAAGGCTTGTTTTTCATGTCTCAGTCATTACCCTCTGCTTTTACCTGCAGGTAAAGCTGGTGAAGAAGGGGAGGGTGCCAGGTGCTCCCCGTGTCCCTCTGTGCCTCAGCCTCGGATGCCGAGTCCCAGAGGACAGGAGTGAGAGAGCATCCCTTGGGATAGCCTGCCCCAGACCGGCCCTGGGCACGTCCCTGCTGCCGAGTGAGTCACTGGATGTGCTGCTCCGATGGGGACACTGGCCGGGGCAGCAGCAGGAGGGTTTTCCCCGTGCCTGCAGGTGCTGGGGTTGCTGCCGGGGTCTTGCAGCGCTGCTGAAAGGCAGAGCAGCAGAGGGGGATTCATCGGTGTTTCTTGGTTTTATCTCTAGTGTAGGCACACGAAGACAAGAGACCTGAGGAGAGGAGGAAAGCAGTCAGATTTCCCGGAGCTCTCTGAGCAGCAGCCGTGGGTGAGGAACAGCTGGGAGCGCTCAGGCAGGTTGGGTGGGGCTTGCTAACTCAGCCATGCGTGCAATCGCACCGGGGAGGGGGTGAGCAGAGGTGATGGCATGGGAATGTGTCATGAAAGTCACTGAGGACAGCGAGGAGCCAGGGGAAAAACCTGCTCTGAGCCCAGAGAGGACTGGCATCACGTCATCCATTGCATTTGGGAAGTGCTGCTACATGCACAGAGGGGCAGGCACCAGCCTGGAGCCCACGTTGGCTCAGGGGAGTTTTTGACAGGAGTAAGGTCACTCTATAAGTTGACTGACCAAAAAATAAAAGGTGAAAAAATGTCTCCCCACACAAGTTTTATCTAGTTCCACTGATAAGTTAGAAGCACAGAAACACAGACCTGAAATGGACTGTAGAAGACCAAGCAGTCTAAGAACACCACACAGAGACAACAAGTTTAATTGTCATGGTAAAAAAAAGGCTTAAATCAGAGTAATATTTATCCGAGCCTTCATGCAGATCATATTCAGGGGAGATTTAGTGTGCAAGGCTGATAAGACCCTTCTCACCCTGTCCTGGCTCAGGTGGAGACAGTAAATTCTGGGGTGTGGTTCATCTCCCCAGCACCCCAAAGAATGCTCTTTGTGTCTCCCCATCTTGTATCTCCCCATCCCAGCCCAGCACAGGTCAGTGCTGCAGGACAACAGGGGTGACTCACCCACCTGGCCCCAGGGTTTGTGTTGGAACCAGGAAGAACAAGGGTTGGGATAACACAAACGGGTACTTTCGGGTGCTGTCATGCTAATTAGTCAGCACTCACCAAGATAACTAGAAAAATAATTTTGCAGATTGTATCAGACTAGTTTGTGGTTGGCTTGAACTGATGCTTTATTCTGCAGACACAGAAATGTGCAGCATTTTTAAAAGGCTGGACTTCTAAAAAATGTTGACTTGTGAGTTTTCTCTTTTCCCATCCACTCCAGAAGAAAAAAAAATCCAAACAAAACCCCAGTCAGTGCCTGTTGGTTTGCTTCCTTCCATGGCTTTATTTCTCCTTTTTACTTGCTACCTAGTGTTTTCCCTGTCTTTCGAGATTCCTGAGAAGAAGCAAAAGGGGCAATGAAACTGTGGCAATGCAATATTTTCCAGCTACCTCTACACTTTGCTGTGGTGAGATGAAAAGGTAAAACTTAAATCCAACCCTGAGACGTTCCATTTTCAGGCCTTCAAATAATGTTCCGACTCTTCTGCAAGCACGCCAGGACAGCAAACTGCCTTCCTTTGTGTGTAGGTAGCAAAGAAATGCTCCTTTGCTGGCTGTACTATGGGAACCCCTCAGCTGATGCTGTTCTACCCATCTCACAGCTGCTTTGAAGATCCCTCGGATTTATCCTTGAGGGGAAAAAAAAAGTAATCATTCGAAAAACAAAGAGCTTTCTTTTACCTCCCTTTGAAGCCTTTCTGACAAGGGCTGCTTCTAGGTCAAGAACCTGCCTCTGTTTTCAGGCAGAGGCTTCTCGGGCAGCATTTTCAATTTTTTTTTTTAAATTTAATTTTTTTTGTCCCCCACCCCCGCGGATGAATGATTGGCCTAATTCTGGAGCACTAAAATTATTACTCTCCTCTCTGGGCACGAGAAACACACCTGTAATTTCTCACGGGATACGCTTTGTGACAGAAGAGCCGCGTCCCCTCCCCAACGCCTCCTTATGTAAGGAGCAGCTCAGCTGGCGTTTATTGCTCCGCGGGGCTGGCGGCTGGATGGGAACGCCTGGCGTGTTTGTTTGTGTGCCGGTGGTTAATGCTCATTAGCAGGGAGCTAATAGCACTGCCTGCAGCCAGGCAAAGTGCGAGGCGCTCTCTGCGTGCATTTCCCCCGCCGCCTTGGGCAGCTCCGAGCCTGCGGCACCGCCGCTGCTCCTCCCGCCCGTGCGAGCCCCTGCCGGGGCCCGGGGTGGCTTCGGAACGGCACCTCCCTGCTCCAAAGGCTCTGAGGACCAGCTGGGCTGCTGCTCCCCGAGGGGCAGTGATGGAGCTCTCCCAGCAGTCCCGCTCCACCTGTTTTTCCAAGCCGTGATCCCCTCTGCTGCCGGCTGCTCCTCCCAGGCATCCCCTGCTCCGTTTTCTTCAGGCTTTGCTGGCTGATTCCTCCCCTGGTCTCTTTTGTTTTTTCACTCAGGGGATTATCTGTGTGTGACAGTGAATGGGAAACTGAGGCATGTGGCTGCAGAGTGTGACATGTGAAATATGCCAGTGGTGCTGTAGTGCCAAACTATCAGAAAATATCACCAGACTGACAGCTCAGAGGGAGATCAGGGTGCTGATAACTCTCTCCAAGCAGGAGAGATGGGCCAGGGCTGAAAATCTGACACAGCACAAGGATCAGGATGGGTTTCCCCAACTCATTTGCATCTCAGGCACTCAGAGAAAAGGTTCAATTTGGGAGAAAGACGAGAAGCACTGCTTAAGTTTGATTCTTGGGGATAACAAGATTTAGGTGCCCAGAATCAGTTTTCCCCCCCAAAAAACCTGTGTAGTTGAGGTGTCTGCTGAGCTGGCCTGTGTCTGTCAGCAAGCATGAGAAGGGCTGCAGACAGAGGTGTCTGCAGAGACAATACCCATAAGGGGGATGTGCCTTATCCAAGGCACTGGATCCCAGCTCTGACAGCTATGAAATCACCTTGTCAGCTGTGCTGGGTGGAGGAAACGCAGAGCAGACCTTGCAAGGGAGATAATATTTTAGGTGGTTATCAAGGAAGGAGCTGGGCTCCAAATGGAGTCACTCATTTCCAATGTTGGCATTTTATTAGTGTTGTCTTGTTTGGGCTTAGCAAGATTCAGTCTCTCTTGTGGGAGGGGTGATGGGAGCTGTGAATGGCCAAGGCTGGGGTCTGACTTTGAAGGTAAAATGCAGTGTGGTGCTTCCTGCCATGGCTAGAGACTTCCCAAGGGTGCTGGGGGACATGACAGCAGAAGGGTCTGCACAAGGGATGGCAGAGTAGTGTCTTAGTGGAGAGAGGGCTGTGCATCACTTGGAGCCAAGGGAGAGCTTTTCTCCCGGGAGGAGAAGAGCCAGGGGGGGTCTTCATTGAGGTTTTGGGTGCTGCAGTTTGGCTGGGGGACAGAGGAATGTGGATGTGGCAGGGAAGCTGTCATGACTATGCTGGAGGGGCCAAGGTTTGGTCCAGGCATGTGCAGAAAACCATGTCTGGGTAAATGTCAAACTGGTAAAAATAAAATTAAAAAAAAATAATAGGTCTTGGTGGATGTGATTGGGGATGCTGCAACTTGTGGAGCATCTGGCTTTAAGTCTCTTGGGATAAAATCCATCACACCTTTCCCTTGTAGAGAGAGGAAGATCTAGAGTCCAGCAACACAGGCTCTGCTGGATGGTCACACACAAATGAAGAGGAGTGTCCTCAAAGCTTTAGTTGAGCAGGTGGTTAAAATGGGGATTGTTCACAGGCAGCACTCACGGCATCCAGAGGGCATTTCCATTCCTGCATCCACAGGCTGCTCCTCTGAGAGGAGTGGCTACGGGACTTGGGCACCAGAGTCTCACTCATTTTTTGTGACAGCTTTGGGCTTCTCAGCCTTCTGCAAACATTGCCATTGTTTGTCTGGATGATGAGAGCTCATATTCCAGTTACCATCTTAGATAACCGGGTCTCGCCAAGGGACGGTGGCTCCATAGAAAAAGGAGCCTTTTCTCCTGGATGAGATAGTCTCAAGTGACAATTTCATGCTGCAGAAAAGATGCACCTCATCTTCAGACAAAGGCTGAAATTAGGTCCCATGTTTGGTAAAAATACTTTAACCAATCAGATACGGAATGAAAGCTTTTGGTTTTGCTTTATCCTTCTCCTTTCTTTTTCTTTTTAAAAGGAGAAATTCTTCAGTGCCCAAGTTCTTGATTTGAAAGATCCAAGTGCTGCATGGAGGGGTGAATGCAGAGTTATGGGGAGGTGAGGCAAGACACCTCCATTCTCATCATTCAGTGATGGTTCCCTGGTCGTTTCGTTGAGCTGGGCCCACTGCCCCTCGGTGTGATGCTTTAAGTTTTCTTGTCTTGACACGTGCAGCTCTTCCTACCTGTTCACATACCAAGGAACACTCCATCCCCTCCACAGCTTTCTGTTATGGGGATCAGCCTTTTGGGAGCTCCAGTAAGTGTCAAGGGTGCAGCCCTTCAGCCTCTTTTCAAGAGCCTGACCTAGTAAAGTCAATTAAAGTGTAGCCACGGCCGCTGAGAGCCTTTGGACTCACACAGGCATAAAACAGATCCATAAGAACTGATGCACTGAATAAAATGTAATAGCACTCATTCTGGAATAGGAGCTGATTTATTTTAACTTGACTTAATACGTTTTCTTATTCTAGCTTAAGAGCATCCAGAAAAGTTCCTCTAGTCAATTTTCAAGTGTCAACAAGCTGTTTTTCTTGGTCTCACAAACTCATCTTTGAAATGGGAATAACTTAGTCTCCCATATGGTGTTGAAAGCTACTTCATAGCGGAAATCTCCTGTATATTCATACAAAATTTTAGAGGAGCAGGTGGAAATTATCTGGCAATTAAAGTTAGTGCTATGGAGCTAGGACTTGGAATGACATAGCCAATCTATTCCAAGACCTCATCTCCAACTGTCAGCAGTTGGTTACGTGACTGTTCATTGTGCTGCTCCTCACAGGGGGGAAAAAAGCCCTTGGGGAGATGGCAAAAGATTTCAGCTGATTTCTGATAACTGTCTGTGAGCTGATGATGACATTTATCTGAAAGGAAATGGTTAAAAGCAGGTCTTTAGCAGCTCTGACATCGTTCTGCAGACTTATTGGAGTATTAGCAAAGAAAAGTCTCTTTCTGTAAATGCAGGAAGTGGCCTCCAATAAAGTTTGCAAATTTCACAGAAAAACGGACATAAAAAGGTCAAGACTCTCCTCAGCCATTTTGTCTAATTTTATTTTGAGCAGTAGATTTCGCTACTCACTTAAAATGCTCAGGTCTAGGCAATAGCACAGGATGGTTTCCACCATCCCGAGGGGAAATGTTCACCACCCTCTTGCAGCAGCAGTCCAAGGTTTATCCCTCACCATTTTTCAGAATTGCTCAGTATTTTCTCGATTGTTTGTAGCTGGTGTTAGATCACCAGATTTTCCTCCATTGCAGAAATTACAAACTTCAGGGTTTTTTTTGTTTGTTTCTCTGACTTTTTTTCAATCTATGCAGAACTCTCCTACCTCCCTCAATGGGTTTGCTCAAACTTTCCAAACTTGACTGGAAGACCTGATGAGCTATTTTACCTCCAGAGTGCATGACTTGTAGGGAGGTATGAGCATGTCTAAACAGCTGTTTTGGCTGAAAATTGAAATATTTGAAATATCGTTTCAAATATGTATAAGTAACATGTATAAAAATGAAGCACAGCGCTTCATGGAGGCACTGTCAAAGGAGAGGAAGGTTTGGGACCCGTTTCTTTTAGACACTGCTCCTGTTTAAATTTCCCTCTGCTGTTAAGGTGAGGAGCGTTGTGGCACTGCTGTGAAATCTCTGCTGTGCAGAGAGAGCCCCAGGTGAGACCAGTTCCCTGCGAAGGAGATGCTCAGGTGACATTGCAGAGCTATTGAGGGCCTGGTGCTTGGGGAGTTTCCTCCATCCTGCTGAGGCCAGGAGGTGAGCAGGAAACTCAGTGCTTGGCATGAGCAGTCTTGGAAGAGGGGAGAGCTCCTCTGCCTTAAAATTAAGCAATCAAAATTAAAAGGAAAGGCGACTGATCTCAGCTGGAAGTTGGTGCATTTGAAGTAGGGGATGGTGCTTTTTTGCAAACTGCATATGAGTTTGCTAATGCCCCTGATTTATTATAGAGGCTGAGAGAAACAGCTTTGCACAGCAGGATAAGCATGCTTTTGACTTGGTTCCAGGTATGACAATAGCTGAGAGCCATCAGAAGTAGGAAGAAAATAGCTGCCAACAGTTCTGTCTAACTTGGATGATCGTGATTTTCTTCTTGCTCTGTCAAACCCTGCTTGCTCAGTCCTTTCTGATGGAATTGAGGACAAAACGTCCTTTTTGGGAGCAGCTTTTGTTTCTATCAGCATTTAACTGTGCTTGCTTTGTAGGATGTGCAGAGCCTGGGAAAGAGAGCTGTCTCCTCTGCCTTCCTGTGCTCCTCCAAGAGGGAATGCTGGGTGCTGAGTACGGACAGCGCCCGGAACGGAAAGAGGCTGAACCTCCAAGTTTCACAGAGTGCCAGCAGACAGCAGCAATATTCAGAGAAAATATTCAGGAAGGCATTTCTGAGGGAAAATATTCCATCAGTGGAAGTTACTGAAGAAATATTATCTCCTGCTCCTGACTATGGCAACTGGAATTGGCTCACCAATCCTTCCCCTTCCCTTCTCCCTGGAAAGGACAGTGAGAGTCCAGGTAAGCCATCACCAAACCTTGGCAAGGAAATACCTGAGCTGGGGGAATCAGCTAGAAAATCATGCTAGAAAATGTGGAATATTGGACTACAGGACTGTGGTGTGAAATAAACCCAGAACCAGAGTTTTGGAGGTTTTGTGACACTGAAAAGGAATATTTTAGCCATGTTTGTGATGGGGATGATGTGTGGGCTGTGCAGTTGGAGTGTTTTGTTTCACAGGCTCACGTGCCACTGCAGCTTGAGCTTCATGGAGCTTTTCCTCTTCCTCTGGGAGGAACACCATCCCAGGGAGGTAAAGGACACGTGCCTATTTGGATGACCAAACAGGTAAGGTGGTGTATCAAACAAGATTGAAAAATATGATGTTCTCACTGGAAAAATACAAACTTCAGGCATTTGGGCACTTTCCTAGTCCTTTTACAAAAGTTGGAAGCAAATGGTTAAAAGTCGGCTAAGAATATTTACCTCTAGCCACAGACCAAGCAAAATGTCTAATTTCTTGCCTTTTTTCCCCATCATGCGGTTTAAACCTGCTAAGAAATTAGTTTCTCTGTGAATTTTCATGCATAATTTGAGTTGTACACAAAGGATTTTTTTCTTCTAATATGTAAAATAATTGGATTTTGGGCCATGTTGTATGTTTGAAGCTAGTCATACATGTAACTAATGGGTATGAAATTTGAAGGAGGATTCAGGTCATTCTTTGAGGGTAAAAATGCCACAGTTTGGTAAGTCCAGTTCACGTGCTTTGTCAGCTGCAGCTTTTGCTCTGTCCTTTGTATTTCCAGGACACCACCTTTATCTGAAGGCTTATGTTGAAACTTTGAACAAGCAGCTTCCATGATTTGGAAGGAAAGGATGAGGGCTTTTTGCCTTACCTGAGGAATCTGCTCTTGAACTGAAGACTGGCCTTTGAAAGCCTGGAGTGGTGATGTCTGTCTCTCAGAAATCCATGCAGGTGTGTAACTCATTACTTTTGTACCCAAAGGCATTTTTCCATGTGTTTCTTCACTAAGACTCAAACATTCCACACTGGAATGCAATAATATTGCTCAAGGAGACTGGAGACAGCCTTGCCTTGAAATCCTGTCCCCTCATTGCTAGGAGTGCCTGAAGGTGTGTGTGCTACCTGCCCTCAGAGTCATTAGCTATATAATTATAAACTACAGGCAGTTTTAAGTAGCCATAAACAACTTGGATGCACTGCAGAGGTGGAAAGGATTAAAAGTTTCAGCAGGGCTTGGGCAGAAAGAGGAGTTCATGCTCAGGGCCAGGTCTGCCCTGGCACACACAGAGGTGTTGGAGGAGAAGCCCTGGCTGGGTGGGTGCAGGGCTGGGGCCTCGGGGTGCTGCTGCCCAGCTTTAGCAGGGTCCAGCTCATCTGCTGCTGTTTGAAGGTTTGTGCCTGCTTTAGAGGGAGTTTTCCGAGGCCGTGCAGAGTGAGGGTGGCTGGTTTTCATTGTCAAGGAGAAAAGCTGTGTGTTTGTTCACCAGCTGCTGACAGCTCTGTCTCAGAGCAAAGAGGGACGGGGACAAGATGTGTGAGTTTGGCTGATGAATCCCTTTCCAAGCTATCCTGCCTTGGCCAGCAGTTTCTGTAGCTTTATAGCAGGTGTATAGTGTGTGAGGGGATGGGGATTTTTTTCCCTCCTCCACAGCAAAATCCATCAGTCCCAAGCTCCTTTCCCCTCCAAAAATCCTTGTGCCCCACTCACCTGCCCTGGGCATGTGGCTCCTGACACTTCACAGCCCCTTGCCTTTTCTTCCTCCACACTTTTCCAAGAAGTCTCAAGTTTGAGACATAGGTTTCTTCTTTCCCTCCCCTCCTTTCCTGTGGTGGATTCATCCCAATTCAAAGCTGGAGCTTGGGGTGGCACTGAGGTGGGCACAAGGAGGCTGAGTTCATGATCCCGTGGCACTCAGACTCTGTGGGTCAAATTGGGCTGCCTGACAAATCTGAGGTGTCCCTGGGACCCTGCACTGTGCTGGCTGGCAGGGAAGAGGGGACAGGTGATAAATGAGTCCCAGAAATGCTGCTCTGGATGCACAGTAAGTGCCACAGGGCTGCAGAGTACATCTGAAGACAAAACCACTGGCACATGCAAGCCATGTCCCCAAGGCTGGGAGCAGCTCCTTGCTCTCTGGCAGCCCAGAAGTAGCTGGGGGAGATGGAGGAGTCACAGTCATTATTTTATGGCATGTCAGTAAAACTCCTGTGGGAAGAGACATGCAGGCTGCCCAGCTTTTTGCCCATCAATGCCCTTCAAAACACAACATCCTCTTCTGAGGCCCCAGCAGCAGGGTCTGTGCACCCCTTCAGGTGCTTGTCATTGGTCTTGAGGATGCAAATTGGCAGCAACTGAGGAGATTTTGTTTTTCCTGAGGTTAGAAGTGTTGTGTCAACTCTAAATTAAGACAGGTTTTGCCTGGGTGGTATCTGACACACAGCTTGCCACTTGCTAAATCTGAAATTAAGATGTTTGGACCAAAACAAAATCCCCTTCTATTAAGATATTTTAGAGCTGTTGTCTTCTGTGGGATACTGAATAGAGGCTGCTATTTAAAGGTATTTTAGTGGGAAGCATTCATGGATGCTGATGGCAGCTCTCTCCACTCTCTGCTCATGGGATTCAGACGTTCTTGTTTGGCTTCTAGACACTACATCTGTTTGTTAAACTGAAAGACTGAGTTTTTCTCAAGCTTTTTCAGTCTGACTCACATTGCTCAGGGATCAGGGTGCAAATGCTGCTTCTTTGGTGCAAGATCAGTGCAGTCAGGCCGTGTGGTCTGGCTGTGCTCTGAACTGAGTGGTCGCACTGCTCATCCCTGGGTGTCACTCTCTCATGGCAGAGATGGATTAGGCTCTTTTGGGATTTGGTGGTGACAGACCATGTTACCCAATGGCCACAAGGTTTGTGCAGGAGTGTTTCTTTGATGCAGATCTAACCACACTTCTAAGGAGAATCCCCGGAGGCTCGCAGTTCATACTTGGTGCTGTTTGCTTATTTTCAAATGCAGCATTTCAGCACCAAAAGGAGACCCTTAACATGGAAAAAGTCAAATGCCAGTGAATGCAACAGTGGATCTGACCCAGATTTCTGGCCAGAAACTCTGATCAGAGGGAAGCAGCTACCCTGAAGTTCCTGCACTCCAATTAGGAGGATGTCCGCGAGCACACTGCTAAGCAGCAGTCTGATAAACATAGGGATGTTTTTATTAAACAGCTTTGGGATGCAGAAGTATTTACACTGACCTTGTTTTTCAACTCTTCAGAGGGCCAAGGAGAAAGCTGGAGGTTCTGTAGGAAGTAATGCTCCTTCATTATATTGCTTCCCATCTGTTGGGTTAATTTTTAGGTCTGTATGTATTCATCTCTCAGGGAGCACTGGGGGTTTCACAGGCAGGAAACTTTTTAAGGAAATATCTCAGAGCTCTTCTGTATGGCATGGACAGGAGCTCAGTGCCAGGTGAGGGGGTTCCAGCAAGCTCACCCCAGCTCTGTGCTGTACCACAGAGCACAGTCCTGTCACTGCTGTGTCCAGGGCACAGATGGATGGGGCAAGGGGGTAAAGTGGGACCTCAGGTTCATGTGCAGGGAAATCAAAGCCTTTGTGCTGCATGAGGGAGGAGAGGTGAGCTGAGCTCTCCCCTTGGTGTCTATGGTGATAGTTTCCCAAAAACATCACCTCCAGTTGTGATTCTCTGCAATGGTGGAGGGGGTGACAGGCAGCCAGGGCTCTGATGGTGTCACCAGTGGGAGCACACCCATAGCCTGTATAGAGGGTATGATTTTCCCAGGCACTTGAGAGACTCATTATTTCCACTTCAATCCTATGATAGCTTAAGGGGATGATTCCCATTTTCCTTTGTGGTGCCCAGTAAAATTTTCAATGAGTTAAGACAGGAGCACCCACCACATCTGGAATGCAGAGTGCCACATGTCCACAGCCACCACGGGGCTGTGAGTCAGACCCTGACAGGACCAGGTGGCCAGAAGGTTTGTGAGGAGCAACCTGGGCCCCAAATCTGGTGTGGCACTAAGCAGGACGACTTGCAAGAGGTGAGGTGACACCAGGTCTGACAAGCAGGTGCCTGGTGGTTTGTGTGTGCATTAATGGAACTATTGATAACCTTTTGGAAAATGTAATTAAAAGTGAAATCACCCGTTTGACATAAGGTTTATTGGTCCCATCTAATTAAAGTCTCCCTAGGAGAAAAGTACTGCAGTGAGTGCAGGTGGGATCCCAGTGAAATCCTGCTCCTGAAATGCCTTCCCAGGGCATGTGCAGACCAGGGGAAAGAAAGATGGAATAAAGATAAAGAATGCTGGCTGCAGGAAACGGGTGGAATGATTTCCTGTTACACGCAGCATGCTTCTCCTCATTGCCACCCCCAGTGAGTGGAGGCAGGGTGAGGGTAGTGCTGCAGTCATGATGAGATCCTTGAGCCAGTCTTAGAGCTGGAAAACATGTTTTTGCCACCCATCTGCTCAAGGGACAGTGACCTGTGTGTGCTGCAGTGTTCTTGACCTCTGTTACTGAAGGACCTTGAAATGAAGGCAACGCTGAGTCCTTTAGCAGTAGACCTATGAGTGTTAAGGAAATAGCCTCATAAAAACAAAGTATCATCCCATTCTATAGCTTTCCCTACTCAAATTGGAATACTTTATAGGAGTTTAAAGGAACAGTGAAGCACATGGTGTGGAACCATGGAAATTAGGTCTGTCAGCCTTTTCCTCAACACCCTTTGCCTATCTGGGCACAAATGCCACGGTGTTGCAACAGAGGATCTGGGCATCACTAGAACAAACTAATTTTTGTTTCAGTATTGCCCTCACAGAGTTTTTTTTTCTGCTCTGCCAGTGCCTGGTGTTTCATCTAACACCTGGCTCCAGATAGTTTATGGAGCATGGAAGAGTTCTGCTCCTGTTGGAAAGCTTGGCTTTGTTTCAGTGGCTGCAGCGTCACTTGGCATGAGTGAAAACCTTGTTGAAGCAGGAGACAAGAAACTTTTCTGGCCTGGTTCGTGAGTTTCAAGGCAGCGTGGGGCTCCTGGAGGAACAAGGGGTTTGTTGGCTCTTAAAGGCTAACAGAATTATTCCATTCTGTGCCCATCTTCTTAGAGGCAAAGCAGCCACGGCATCTCATCCTCCAGCACCAAGCCACGTTCAGCCTTTCCCGTGGCTCTTCCCAGTTCCCCGTGGCCAGGATGCTCTAGACTAAAGCAGAGCTTGGCAGGAGGTGCCTTCCCCAGGCTGGAGCGTGAGGGAGGGCTCAGCAAAGCTTTCCTTGTGCTGGCTGCAGATCTGGGCTGTGGCACCCCCCTGTGTGAACCCCTGCTCTCACACCTGTTCTCGCGCTCGCACCTCCGGCGCTCCCGAGACTCTTCTTGCACCTCCCACCAGTGCACATGCTGCTGCTCCAAGAGCCTCCCTGCATTTCGGACCCTCGTGTGATCAGAATGAATTAGACTTGGCTGAGGGATGGGATTATTGCAGACCTGTCACTTCACAGTATGTTCCTGTTACAGCCCACACCCGTGTCTGCTAGTATTTTAAAGTAAACTTTAATTAGCATTTTCCTGAGAGTGTGAATAAATTGTTTTATTGTTGTTTTGGTGTTGGTTTTGTTTTAAGGAAAAGAGTGTTTACTCATCAAGGACATGTTTCCAAACTCTCCATCCGCACGAGTCCTGGTTTTTATGATATCTCCTCACATATCACTGCAAAGCTCTGCATGGGGCTGGTGGTGGGAGCAGGGCTCCTCAGTGCTGGGGTAAGATGTGCCATGGAGGCACATGCAAGTGCTGGAGTACTTTTGAGTCATGTTGGAATAATTCTGTCAGACTCCTGATGGCAACGTGTCACCCCTTTACTGGCAAACTATTCCAGGGGAGTTCCTCCAGCCTAAGTAAAGCTGTGTCTGCCTTGGTTTGGTTACCTGTGGGCTCAGCTTTGGCTCAGTGACCTCAAAAGTCCTAACTAACTTCTGTCTACCAGAATCCAGCAACACTGGACAGATCTCCTCCTAGTGTAAATAACATCTGAGATGCTCTTTACAGGGGATGTTGAGCGTGTTTTCCAGCCCTCAGTCCAGGAAGGGTGAAGCAGGTACCTAATGTGGTGCAGAGACCTGCTCACAGACAGCAAAGGAATGGAAAGGATGTTCTGTGCATGGCTGAATTCCTGCAGAATTACTTTTCTGCTGAAAATAAGCACACTAATAATGTGTGAAGGCTTCTACCCACCCAACCCATTTATTAGATGGAATTTGTGAAAGTGGTGGAATAATGGATGAGCTATGGTGGAATAGGGGATGAGCTGCAGACCTGTTTGTCCTCTTTGTGGGGAGGGTGCCAAGGAAGGGCTGGGAAATTGGGCTGGGGCTAAGGTGTTACCTGTGGGTGCTGGCACAGATTGGGATCCCCCACCCATCCCACCTGTTCTAAAAGGTGCTGTGTGCTGTAAGGAAGGTAAAGGGGAAAAAAAAAAAAAGAGTAAATTTACAAGCCTGGGTGGTAAGGAAAATTTTCAGAGGGAAGAAGGTGTTGCCTTGGGTGAGCCGTGAGGCCTCCAGTGGCTTTTGCATTGCAGGAAAACACACTTGAGCAAATGTGCTGGTATGAAGTGTTCAGGCCCAGAGATTGACTCCTTTTAGTTTCACCCATGCATGGCTTGGGTTCCGCCCATCTTGTTTAAACAAACACATTCGGTGGGGATGAGGCAAGGAAAATCCTGTTCTCCTCTTGTGTTTCTCCTTCCCTCTGCTCCTCCAGCAGGGACACTCAAAACACAGATGGAGATCAAGGCGTTAGTTTTGAACAGATCCAAATCAGTTTGATGTGTCCTTAAAAAATCCCACAGTCATTTCCAGTGGCATGGGCAGAGCTGCTAACAGCTGAGCGTGTGCCCAGTCACTTGTTGCTGCACGTACTGGTTCTCTCATAGTGAAACCTTTCTTTCCCTGTCATGTGAAGACTCCAAGTGTGGCTTTTTGGTGGCAGCAGCACAGGAGCATCTTTAGAAGTTGCAGAGTGGGTTATCTGGAGTATCACCATGGGAGCAGCAAAACTGGGTTGTCACCCTGTGCTTCTGAACGAGTTGTTCCCAGCTGCCTGGTGAGACCTCTGCCAGTGAGTGCCGCGTTAAAAGGCTCCGTGCAGGTGATCAAAAAAGGATAATGGATAATGCCTGGGAGTCAAAGCACCCAAGCCTCTCACCTGTCAGTAGTGGAAATGGGCTACTCAGGCCCTTCCAGCAGCTCTCCAGAAGGCACAACCTGCTTATCAAAGGAGAACCCTTCGCTTACTGGGAAGGAGCTGGACCCCATTGCTTCCTGATATGAGATGGGGGATGCAGGAGAACTGGCAGCCCATGCTGCTCTTACCCACTGGTGTGTGGCAGTGTCCTCATTTGTGTGAAAATACCTATTTGGTGACTTGCAAAATCCCAAGAGCCTTCAAAATAGGAAGGATTATTCTTTTTGTGCCACTTATGCTTTATTCCTTCCCTTGGGCTCTCATAGAAGTGATGATGGGAACAGACCTCTGTAATCCAACCTCTCATCTGGAGCAGGACTGTCTCCAGTACCAGACAGTGCCAGCTATGGCTTTGGCTGCCCAAAGCCTGATCACTGCTGTGGGTGGGGATGTTACCACTTTCTGGGTGACCTGCTCCAGCTCTGTCCACCCTCCTAGTCCAATTTTTTTTTTGTAATATCCAATCTGAACCTCATAAGCCACAGTATGTGGTCACTGCCCTTACCTGCCAATGCCAAGAGGAGTGGCCCTGTCATCATCGCAAACCCCTTTCAGATCCAGTGGGCAGGAGCCTGTAGAATTTGGCATCAATTTCCCTTTTTTACTGGTTTTGTGCTCAGGAATCACTCCTTTTACTCCTTGGCATTGCTACTGGAGGAGAAAGGAGTTTTCTGTGGCTATGACCTCCCCAGCTGGGGAAGAGCAGCACCAGACTCAAGCCCCGAGGGAAGGGTGGGTCCAATCCGTGCAAATCCATAGGGCAAACTGCTTCTTTGAAGAAGAGTTCGTTTGCTTTATCCTATGTCTTATTCTACCAAAATTGAAGAGAGAGAATTCAGAAGTTATTGACATCATTTTTTAGTATAAAAGATTATAAGGGACCGAGCGCTGGTGCACATTTCAGGTCTTTCCTATTATCTTACCCTTCTCCTGACTCACTTGCTCTGGTTGCTGTGTGTTGCTCCATCCTGGGGGAAGCAAAGCACTCAACACGTTGCTCACCTCTCCTGTGACCTCTCTGATGCCACACCTTTATTGGATGACAGCAACAAAAACAGTACAGAGAATTCCCAAAAGGGTGAGGACTCTTTAATCCCCTCAGAAAACCAACCTGATACTTCGTGGGTGGGTCCCTGCTAGTCTCAGGGTAAGTTAACCTCTCCTTCCTCATCCACAGCTCCCAGTCTTTCTGATCACTCTAAATGCAAGGGCCAATCCCATGTGCCTCTGACCCCTCTTGCCCCCTTGTTTGCAAAGGTGGTGCTTCATGGGGACAAGGGTCTCACCCTCTTAAAATCCCAGCTGTCTTCCCTTTTCCTAATTCCACGTGCGGCTGTCTAATCCACGGGTCAAGTTTTCTGCCTGGAAGACAGCAAGACAGTCCCCTCATGACCACTGGCTTAGCTCAGCTGACAGTTTTGCTGCTTCTCCAGTGACCTCCCTCAATGTTTTCCACAACTGTGTTTCTCTCTGGACTGAATTCTTTGTCTATTTATTTAGCATCTTTCTTCCATTCTGTGTTTTGCGCAGACACATCACCATGGTACCGAGGTTCCCTGTGGTCAGTATTAGATATTAATCATTGAGATGTTGGAGAAATTGTCTCCATTTTCACAGGAAAAGGATAAAAGAATTCAATTGTCCATGTTATGTGATAGACTGTGGGTGAGACCAGACTCACAGACCCTATTCCTCTTTAGTCAGACCATCCTTTCCATTTGGGGCTCCAAGAAAAACACATTCCATAGGACAGACCCCAATCCCTATGCTAAGAAACCTTGATGTTTTCCTGCCTTCCCTGAATTTGTAAGGTTGTGATTTATCAAGCAAGAGCATAGCAAACCAACACCTTGCTCTACAGCCTCACTGCAGGGATGATTCATATGGGCTGCTGATGGCATCTGACACTGCATTTTGGCTGCTCTTCTGGACATAGCCAGCCCTTTGTGGATATCTGGTCATTAGATGATGAATTTTTGTTTGCTCCCACCTGAGCTTATTTCAGGCTCAGGTGCCACACATCTTCATTATTCCTCTTAGCCCTGACTTTGTTGCACCTTGTTGCCTGAAAGAAAGGAATTTGATACTGCATGGATGAAATGAGCTGCAGTGATCTGACATTCAAACCCAGAAATAAACAGCACTTGCTCAGAGAAAACCCACACCAATTACTGTCAGTGAATCTACCTGGCACAGTCCTGAACCATTCCCAAGGCTGGGCAGTGCCACTGTGATAGCTGGGATGGACTGGGGGGCACACAGAGGGGCATCAGTGGGCTGGATGGGGCTGTGGCAATGCTGAGGAGCAAAGTCCCCAACACTGAAAAGCCACAAAATCGAACTGAGTTCAGCAAAGCACATTCTCTAAGCTTGGGCTTGTTTAATGAAAAAAAAAAAAAAGAAGGAACCTGCTGGAAAGGAGGGGTTTCCAGGCTCCAAGGCTGTGGAAGATGCAGACAGCCCAGATCCCATCGTGTTTGGTTCCTTGGGAGCAGGGTGTGCCCAGTGTTTCCAAAGAGCCCATCTGCTGAGGGTCAGGACAAGACACTCTGCAATTCCCCACGTGGATCCTCTCTGCCCTGGGCACACACTCCAGTGCTCAGGGTTGTGCCTTCCTGTGCAGCCTCAAGGATTTCAGAGAGAGGCCTTTACCCCTCTGAATGTGATGGCTTAATGGTTATGGCTTGCTTATGGTCCAATGATATATAATAATTTAATACTTCTCACTTTTAACAATTTTCCATGAAAGGCAGGGATGGCAGTAAATGCATTTTGCTCTCAGCTTCAAGCACGGTGAGTTCTGTGGTGCAGCAGCAGTTTGTTTGTAGCCTGCATGATAAAGCCTGTCCCAAGGCATGGCAAGGCCAAGATGTGAATCCCCAGCAGGTAATTACCTGCTTATCCAAAGGAATTGGGCATTTCTGATGGATTTTTATGTGCATGTGAAATGCATCTGCACAAACAAGAATCCACTGAGGCTTTTCCCAGCAATCTCCTTAAACCTTTCAGAATAAGTGAAACAACAGGGAAAATGCAACTTTTTTTAAACTTTCCGCAAGGTAGCCCAAATCTGTCCTTTCATAACACACCCTCTGTCTTGGTGGCTAATATCCCATCCCTGGTGTGTTGTATCCATCTTCCCAAGTGCCCAGAAGCTGGTGCTGCTGCAGAGTCTGAAGGCCAAACCTGGGATCAGCCTGACTTGGTATCACACAGACCAGACATGCAAGGGCTTTTCCTCATCATGACTCATGGAAATGGGTGTGCCCTCCACTTCTTCTGGAGCACTTAACTGGAATAACTCAAATGGAGAGGGAACACCTTACACCTTGCCTTGTGTGCTTGTGCTGGTCTTGACAAAGCCCTGGTGGAGAGCCAGGGCTCTTGTCCTGCCTTAGAGAGACCCTGGGCACAACACTTGTAGGTTTTCAAAGTGCCACATCCACATCCTTCTGGCTCATAGAGACAGAACAGCTTGTGTTGGAAGGGGCCCTCAAAGATCAGAGAAGTCCTGACTCTGATGTGGTGCAAAGCAAAGTCCCCACGAAGGTGAGATTTCACAGGACTCTCCCAGAAACGCAGCTTGTCAGATTTGTGGTGGAGCTTCTTCTTTTCCTTTGGCGCAAAGTTGGGGTGGGTTTCACTAAAAATTTGCCTTTTCCATGTGCACATCTGCCTTCTACCCCAGATTCTGGGATTTATGTATCAGGCTACTGACAACCAAGTTGTTCTGGCTGAAAACCAAAGTATTTTTTGTGCAAAAAGCATTTTCCATTAGCATTTCCCATGGGAACTGTGGTTTTCCAGTACCCTTCTGCTTCCATTCTCCTTTCAGGACCAACTTTTGTTGCAACCTGCAGCTGCCAGGGTGTGCTCCCAGCTTTCCCAGACACAGAGTGGCTGTGCTAAGCTTGGAAAAGTCTTTAGCTTTCCGGGTCTTATGAATTAAGGTGAAAAAAACTTTGGCTGCAAAACAAAGTGTGGAAAAAATAAAGGCCTTAAGGGACAAAAACTGAAGCCCAGTAGCCCATTTTTGAGTCACGGTACTTTGCTGAAAAATATTTTCCTCCCGTGTGAAATTCTGATAAAACCAAAATTGTGTATCAGCACTTTCTGAAGGAAAATACCTTTTCCTCCTATTCTCAGTCTAGTCTACTCCTATAACAAGAAGGAAGCTTTCACAGTGGTTGGCTTACGTGGGATTTTAACTAACTGACCAAATACATCAAAATTAACTTTTTTAATTTTCATTTTTAAAAAAAATTAATTTAAAAATTTTAATTAAAAAAATTTATTTGTTCCCGCAGTAGTGATTTTCTGGTATTAACTGAGTTTTGTAAATTACAGCACCTCTGCTGACGTACTGATAATTGGGTGTACGCTAGTCCGTCTAAGAAGAAAATGGGCTTTTTTTCAGTTGCAAAGTTCCTCCTGGAGTCAGGAAACAATGCGCCCAGCTATGCCAATCCATGGAAATCACTGGTTGTGTTTATGCAGCAATTAAAGGGGGATTACAGCCGCTTCAGAGCTCGGCATCCCGTCCCCTCCCCAGCACACACCGGGAGCCTCAAAGCCACATTGTTCCCTGCAGCCGTCAGCGCCAGCCCGGGGACAAGGCGGGCCGTGAGGATGGGAAAGGCTGGGCTCTGCCAGGGAGCGGGATTACACAAAAATAACAAAGAGCAAAAACAAAGCCAGGAGGGTGGGGGAAGGAACGACAGCTATGTTTTCTTCTTGCAGAGGTGTTTTCCACAGCCATCCTTGCTGCAGGGCAGCGGGAAGGGAAACGTCCCTTCCAAGCCCACCCTGGCGATCATCCTGCGGGGGATGCGCTGGGCACGGCTTGTCCCGGTCCTGGGAGCGCTGCTTTAGCGCAAAGGGCTCCCTTTGGAGCTGGCATCCCCGGAGCCAGGGCTCCTGCTCTGCTCAGAGCTCCGGGCAAGCCGGGGGAGGGTGAATCAGAGTGAACGTGTGTCCCTTCGAGCAGGATCCCTGTGTGTTTCTGTGAGCGGGATCCCCGCGGCTCCGTGCGGCCACCAGCGGAGCCGGATTCCTGCTCCCCATGGAAACAGCCTCCCGTAGCGCCCATCCCTGCCCAGACAGCCCTAATCCTCCCTCTGCAGCCACCCTGAGAAGCCTCCGGCTCTCTTATCGCTGAGGATCTGTTTTTGGCAAATATTTACAAGAGGCCGCATTGCAGAGGGGGCAGCGAGCCAAGGAGGGTGCTGGGGACCCACGGTGCGGAGAAGGTGCTGGCAGGGACAGCGTGGGGGGCACGGCGTGGCCACGGGGCCCCTGCAGCATCCCCTGCCACCCTCCTGTGCTGGGGACACGTGGCCGTGCACCCACAGGCTGCAGAGGGAAGCAGAGGACGAGGGACAAGGACACAATATACACACGGTGCCACAGAGTTTTGACAGAGCCACTCCAAGTGTGGCACTGTGCGGAAAGCTCGAGCAGCCGGTGAGAGATGGATGGGTGATCCCGCCAGGAGCATCGTGGGCAGAGCAGGGGAGCCCAAAGGAGCCGCGAGTTCCTGCCCAGCCCCTCCACCGGGCTGCAGCCCCAGCACCCGGAGCTCCCTTGCTCCCAGGGCTCAGAGCTGCGGGGCCACGTTTGCAGCCGAAATTCGCATGGAAACCCATGCCTGCCCCACCCACAGGGACACACAAGGTTTGGACAATCTCTGCAAGAAACAGGGATCTGCAAAGGAATTGAAAAAATAAAACCCAACCCTTCCCAAAACAGGCTTTGTGGGAGTCAAGTGTTCTGTCCCCACTCTTGGTTTGACCTTGGTTGTGGCCACAGAAGCACCAAACCCAAGCACCTCACTCCTAAAAATGACAGCACCTAGGGCCAGAAATACCTGTGCACACAGGTGTAAGCTTACTTATTCTTTCTTCTCCCTCTGTAGCATGGAGCCAGAAATTCCTTACGAAGGAAAGATGAATGCAAAAGCTGGAGGGGCTTTGTTACCCTGCTAACGGTGTGTAAAATAAATGGGGGCCAGACAAGCACTGAGCTGGGAGCAATAATGTGATAACAACCCACTCCCTGGGCAGGCAGCAGCAAGAGCATCTGTGGAAATGACTGGATGCTGCATAGTGCAAGAAATGGTATCTGAAGCCTTTTGCAGCATTTGTTGGCTCTTGCTATCTCCCTGTATGGCTCTTGTGCACTGTAAGCTGTGCAGAAGGAGAGGTGCCTTCATTTGTGCAACAACACAGGGGCAGATCAGGGGCCATTGGGTTTTGGATTGGTTCTGGAGCCCTTTTGCACACACGAATCTTGGATTCATTTGTGTTGGAACAGACCTCTAAAGACCATCCAGCCCAACACCATCCTCAACCAGACCATGCTGCTCAGAGCCCAGTCCAGCCTGAGTGTGAATGTTTCCAGGGATCACCACTCTGGGCCATCCCATGTCCCTTGTCACAGCACAATGCTGGTTACAGAGGTCACACTTGCCGTCAAAAACCCTGGCAAAGAACCGACTCCATCTTTTCCTTGGGTTTCGCCTCAGCTTTGTCTCTCCCGCCTGCGGCAGCCGGCACTGCCCAGCAGACTGCGTGGCTTGCAGGGGCATCTAGTGGCTGAATGCTGCAGGAGGGATGCGGGCAGTGCCGTGCTTCCCGTGCCCTCTCCTACACAGGGGACTGTCCTGCAAACAACGCCTGGAGAAACGCTGCCAGGAATCTGGTGTGAAAGATATCCCTTTTCCCCTGTAGCCCTTCCCGAAATACCTGTTTTGGAGAAGAAGCACAGCTCTGCAGGTGGCATCAGTCCTCCTTCTGAACACGTGCCACTGATGCTCAGTGACAGCCACACCTCGGTGGCTTCCTGGTGCAATCTGCAGGTTGGAGGGGCCCTGTGCTGCTCCACAAGTTTTGGTTGCATAATTTATCTAGCTCGGGCATATCTCAGCTTAAAAAGACCAAAGAAAGCTCAGAATTTGGTGGGAGGAAGAAAAACCATCCTGTGCTGTTTTGCAGAGCCAAAATTTCCTGGTGTGGTACAGGTGACCAGAAACTGCCCAGGGTGATGTGGCACAGCCTGGCCTCAGGAATGGGAGGGGGACAGGGAGGAGCTGGGGACACTGCAGCGCCACCAAACACTGCTTTCACTGTCTTTAGGTCTTCAGGGGATGATACCTGTTTCAAAAACTCCCTGAAAGTAAAAGTGCAGTATGGCTTATTGGAGCCTGATAAACAAGGCTCTTTTGTAAGGCCCCGTGACTCATGTCTCCTGGATTTTATAGGAAAATGCACATAAAAGCAATTACTGGGGTGTGAATTATTTAGTTTCTTAATGGCCTGACAGCTTTGACAGCTCCTAGCTTGTTATCTATCACAAACCCTGTTGATCTCCCAACTTTAACATGACTTTTAATTATGCTTTCATAAGAGTAAAAGGACAGACAATCTGCAGTCTGCTTTCCATTCAGCCAAACTTATTTAAACAAGGGAAACTTTTCCTCCTAGTGAGTAAAAAGGGTGATTTGGATGTGCAGGGAGGTTTAAATATATGTCTAAAGAGATGTCTAAAAACAATTGCAGATAGTTTAGAGTTTGTATGATTGCAGGATGGAGAAAGGAAAAAAGTGAATTTAAGAGAACTTGGAGAACTTGCCAGCAATGATGGTGGACATCACATACACTGAGGGATGTGTGCTGGAAGTACAGTGTTAAGCAAAGTTAGAAAGGTTACACTAAAATTACAGTGAAACACACAATGAACAACCTTACAAAGTAAGTTTTCAATGTTCTTCCAGATCAGTCATCAAACAGTTGGGAGGGACCAGGGCTAGGGATGTTTGTACAATGTATTTTCTTTCTCTCTGTGTATGTGCATTGAAACACATTCCTTAATGCCAACATCATATATTCATTTTTCTATATGGCCTGTTATAAGCATCTCTTATTGGAAAAGAGCAGCCTACATGACCAGAAGGGCTCTGGAATTGCAGAGATATTGAATAGATCCCATACATCAGTGGTTTGTTGGTCTGTCCAGTGGCAGGCTGCTGTTTATCTTAGGATGAAACAGTGTGTTAGGGAAATGCCTCTCTCAGCTGCATTTCTGTGGAAAATGTTTTAGTAGAGGGAAAATATAAGGAAAAGGTAAGATGAGAAAAGGAAAAAAAGAAAAAAAGTAACTTGAGAAATTCAGGGGCAATAAATCACCTCACCAGATGGTATTCATCTGCGGATGCCGTGCAGAGCTATCAATTTAAAAAATTGCACAGGAGTGTGCATTAAAATGCAGACATAATATCTGCCCAGTTTCACTGGCCTTCTTTGTGGTGCCTGGGCAGGTACAAGGGGACTTGGTTCTACCTGCCCACATCTCCAGGTGTCTTCAGAGTCCACCTGGCATCCCCGCTGCAGCCTTGGAAAATTTGACTCAGTGGGTTTTGTGTCTGTTTACTGACTAATTCTCTTAATTGCAGTGAGGAAGTGCAGCTAAGTGTATTCTGAACAATATCCTTGAAATCCAAGAGATTGATTTGCAATGCTCTTCCTGCCAAGTGATGCTCCTGCAGAGGAAAATGCTTTGTGTTGAGCTCACATGCCTTTCATCCTGGGTTTTCAGAGGGCTTTTGGATGTGTTGGCCCTGCGTACGAGCGGACAGCTTGAGATCTTCCTACACGTGGTTCTGAAGGTCTCCTTTTGCTGTCAATGTGCCATCCAGCAGTATGGGATCCAGCAGAGGCTGCTCTTGCTGTCAGGACCACTCTCCAGACCATCCTGAGAGGGGCTCTACAGGTAATTCCCCTGGCTGGGGTACACTGGGTGGGAAATAACGTGGCTTAATCCAGTCCTGGGTCTGCAGCACAGAGCATCATCATGAGAGGGCATTCCCAGCTGGCTGGAGGGAGCTGCTCACACTCTCAGAGAAACATGCCAAGTAAGGACCAAGCTGCAAAACACTGGGAGGGTGCATTCAGTGTGCCAGCTCGGGTGAAAACCACACAGTTTTATCTAATTTGGGTTTTTTAGCAATTCTTCAAAAGCAAAATAATGAGCACAAGGGAACGCAGGGCAGTATGTGGGAAAAGGTAGCAGGTGGATGACAAAGCTCACGTTGAGAGCTTAGGAAATTGCAGTCTGCACAAACTGGGAGGTCAGTGATGTTAAGCAAACCCCCCTGAATCCTATTTTTACTCTTCCTTGCCTTGAGGATAAATTCTGTAGAAGTGTGAAGGCATGGCAGGCACACAGGGGCCTAAAGCAGGGGACTCCTGGTTTGGTGATGAGCAACACAGTCCTGCTGCCTCTTCACTTTGGTAAGGAAAGGGAAAATAAAGGCAGCTGTGGATGAGGTGGTGCACAGGCATTCCTGCTCCTTGCAGTCAGGACTCCCTGCCGTGGTGGTGACAGGGCTTCATGGTGCCCTGAGAAATGGGGCCTTGGGGAGCACAGCTGGCAGGGGGGAAGTGGGGAGCAGTGTGAGCATGTGGGGTGTAAGCTGAGCTGGGTAAACTCTTTGTATTGGCTTGTAATTGGAAAAATATTTCCCATCTTTTAGATTGAAGTGGGAGATGTTGGCTGTGAGTCCTGTTTAGAATGCATTCAGAATGTGGGTACCTTTTTTCTCATGCTTAATAAAAAGAAAGAAAGTGTTGTTTCGTTCCCCCGTCTGAAAATTACAATTTGTAGAGAAAAGAAAATTGATCTAAAGGCCACAGAAACAAATTGAGGGGTCAATTTTGATTTTAATTCCAACAATTAATTAAAGAACTCTTCTGGAGAGGTTTGTAAAATTAATATTGATCTCAGATAGCAGGCACTCTGCAGTCATGTCTCCGTCCTGGTTTAAATCCTCCTGTTCTGATTAATGGATGGGGTTTAGCAGCAGCAGCAGCAGCAGCAGCAGCAGAGCTCTGTGACAGGGCAGCTCAGCAGCGCCGTGCTGGGACTCCCTGGCAGCACAGAGCTCTCCCTGACAGCAGAGGTGGCACATTTGACCACTGTGAGCCACACCAGGCTCACCTTCCATGGCTGCCTTGGTGGCCAGCTGCCATATCCTGCTGTCCTTCCCCCGCTCACCCTCCTGGCTCCTAGTAAACATCCATCTGAACAATATTTTTATCTGTACAGCAGGGCAAAGTGAACCAAATTCTGCACTGTTGGGAAGGCAAGGACACATTTGATACTGGCAGAAGCAGAAATTGTTGGTAGCCACTTGGAAGGGCCTGGAGCCCAGTTCTGATGAGGAAGGGTTGAGGCAGCTGGGAGTGTTGCCCGTGGAGAAAAGGAGGCTCCAGGGGGACCTACAGCTCTCTACAATTCCCTGAAAGGAGGCTGTAGTGAAGTGGGGGTCAGTCTCTTCTCCCATGTGACAAGTAACAGAATGTGAGGAGGCCGCCCCAGGTTGTACCAGGAGAGGTTTGGATCAGATATAACAAAATATTTCTTCTCCCAAAGGGCTGTTGAGCATTGCAGTGGGCTGTCCAGAGCAGTGGTGGAGTCACCATCCTTGGGGAATTCGGAGGATGTGGTACTTGGGGTCATGGCTCCTTGGTGCTGGTGTAGCAGTTCACATGAGGATCTGAGGGGTCCTTTCCAAACATAACCATTCTATGATTTTAAAGGAAAATTGTCAGTAGAAGGATTGCCAAAATTGCTTCACGTTTTTGAGTTCTTTAGGTCAGTTGGGTTGGGATTTTCTCATGGGCTGGGGTCTTTCACCAGCAGGTATCTCTGATGGCCAAAGAAGAGATGCTCAGTGTAGGTGCAGGAGGCAGAAAGGCTCCTCCTGGTACCCTCTGCTGGTGGCTTTGTTCCATTTGGGTGTCCTGTTCCTCTGGATGGGCACTGCAATGGGCAGAAGGACAGCCTTCACTCCCCAAGGTGGGTGCCTTTTCCTGCCAAGATCTCATCCTATCCTCTGGTAATACAAAGGAAAATCCTGAAATACATACAGAAAATTGGGAAAAAATTATCTCATAGGTGATATTTTCTCTTCCATTCTCTTTTCTTTATTCTCTCTCTTCTTCCCACTCCTTATGAACACTTGTTTTAAGCCAGGAGATTTCACAGGCATGGAGACAGGGGTGAAGGGCACAGTTCTGTTTCCAACCTCTGCTGTGCCATGAACAGAAAAATTTCGGAAGGGTTAACCTGAACAGCTGCCCAGAGCACTCCACCAGTTTCCCTTCTCCTTGCAGATTCCCTTTATACTGACTACAAAGCACACATTTCTCCAGCTGTGTGAGATGAGTTTGGCAGGAAGATCACCTCTGTCCAGGGAAGGTTTGGTGATACAAAAACCACCTCAGTATTTGCAATCCTGCAGTGACAACAAATGGACCTAAACCTAGCAGCATCAGCTTTAACAACATTACTGAAGGTATAAGCCTGGGAAGTGAATTTCCAGCCTCAGAAAATGTTTCTACCTGCTCAATATCAGTCGTGTTCAGTCTTTGTAGAAGGGTAATCAGATTAACAGGTGAGAGGTGTTTAGCATAACTTTAAGAGATTAAGTGTCATTCTACTCACAATGTAGCATGAAAAGCAAAATTCAAGGTTTTCAACATTGGGAATTGCTGCATGGTTGAAAAAGTATCCCAGACAATGAAATACAGCTGATATTTGGTGTCCTATTGTTTTATTTACTACTGCCTTTACAGCACACCTAGTTAGTGTGCTAGCTAGTTAGCCAACTACTTATAAAACATATTTAATGTTTGGAGACACTCAGTGCAGCTATAAAATGATTTTTAAGGGCATACAAACACTGTGTTTTAATGACTACAGGCACACTCCAGTTCCCTCTGGAAAAAAACCAAATACACCCCCATTTTCTGGGTAGACTCAATTGCCTCATCCTGAGTTTTGCAGATGAGCTACGCAGCTCTAACTGGTTGACTTCCTGGCACTTGATGGGAACCATTTAAAAGGATAAACTTGGAGAGATCAATACCCCTTACATACTGTAAGTGATGCAGCACCGAGTACTCAAGGGCTGTTAAAAACTCTTGTCATGAACGACTGCTCAGAGATCAAACAAGAGAGGGAAAAAACCCCTACACAGTGGTTCTAGGGACTTTGTCCCATTTTGTTGCATGGAGGTTTTGCCTGCAGAGCTGGGGGTCGGTGATAATCCTTCAGGCAGGTTTTCCTCGGTTTTATTCTCAGTTTATGTGAGTTGGAAGGAAGACAATGTCAGAGAGAAGGGCTGTGAGCAGGCAGGGATGGGAAGAGGCACCCACGTGTGTGTTTATGGGGAATCCAGAGGCAAACAGGCTCAGCAGTCCCTGGGTGCAGGTAATTGAAAGTGAGCGCTGAAAGCACCCGCTCCTCTTTCATGCTCCAAGGGTTAATCCTCTTCTGGGGCACTTAAGAAGAAGCTCCTCTGAGAGCCCACATGATATCTCCTGCCTATCCCTCAGCCATTACTTTTTTCTCCTTTCAGTAAACTCAGGGTGGGTTTTTTTTTTTCCCGTGGAAAACTCATGCTGGCTCACCCTTCACATATTATATTCATCAAGAGGCTCTACTGCATTCCCGAAGGATCTGTGCTTTTTCCTGGTAGTGTGGGGAGGGACTGGGAGTCTTGGGAGAACCATTAGCTCATCTTGAAAGGATTGATATGGATCTGGCCTTCTTCCAGTGCCTCCACTGTAGAAATTAAAATTTATCATTGAAAAGCAGACATTATTTTTGTTAGCGGATCAGCTACTTCAGTCTCAGTTCCTTCAACTTTTCTGGACAGGTGCCATGGAAACCCAAATGATTTATTATAATTTAGAGGCTGGGGTTGAACAAGCACCTCTTTATTGCTCTCTGTACATCTCCATTGACTCTGAGCTGGCCTGTGGCATGTAGGAACACTCCATGTGCCACACCAGCAGATTTATAAACCAGAGTAATGCAAGAGGTGTGCTGCTGCCTGCCATCTGCAGGCACCTGTGGGCAGGTGATGTGGAGCACTTGTGATGCTGCCTCATGTTATCAGCAGGGTGGCCAAATAATACAGGACAGCAAATTTTCTCTCCTGTGATTATTTTGCTGGTGCAGACACCAAGACTGAGACATTTAAAGGAGAAGATACATATCCCTGAGGCTGAACATAAAATATTTATATGAAGAGGCCGTGGACTAATAAATTTCAGTTATAAATGTTTACAGCTGAGGGTAGTAATAAATAACCTTTGAAAAGCAATGTTTCAATTTGCACTTATTGTACTTTACTACACGTTATATTTTCAGGAAACAATAATAATTATAACAGGACATGGAATTAGCTCATGTTTAATGAATGATTACCCAGTTTAGTTGTGATCGTTATAACATCAGGGCACAATTAAAACTGGGAAATGTTGTTTATTCTGGAGACAGATGGGACTGCATCTCCATGTATACATTCAACTAGTGCATAATCTGTTCATTAAATTGGGACTGAGGTGGGTACACTTTAATAAATTTGTCAGATGACTCCCCAGCTTCAGCTCTGCAGGCTTCACATGGTCTTTAACAACAGAGGATTAAAGCCAGGATAAAATTTAATCTTCAGTGACCTCAATGTCCGCCTCCTACTGATTTGCAAGAACCTATCTTCAGATCATCACAGGTCGTTCTACTCCTTCCCCCTTGGTGTTCACTGCACCCAGCCTGGCTGCTCTCTCCTCATCACTTCGGGCAAACACTGTTGTCATCTTTAACCTGTGTGTGCCTTGTAGCTTTGCTTCCAGTTGCCACCTTGCAATGAAATGTTTGGGGTGGGTTTCAAAGAGAAATACCTTACTCTGTGACATGGGTGGAAATGCTGAGCAGACATCTCTGTTGGGTTGATTCAGCCTTGACTGGTGTGAGTGGAGTGGTTTATACTGCCTAAAAATGAGTCACTCACTTGAAAAGCAAGCACCTGCTAATAAATTTAATTGTCTGTCTCATCTTGTGGTGACAACAGCTGTGTTGTGACAGGGACCAGTAAGCTCTGTCCAGAAGGGGAGAGCTCCTGGGTTGTCTGTCTGGCACATCAACCTCAGACAGGGAGGGAGATAATAGTTACAAATAACTGGATATTGCCTTGGCATGCAAGCTGGAGGACTCTTATCTAACCCAAAGCCCTGACAGATGGGCTTCACCTTGAGTTAGGAGCGGCAGCTCTACAAAATTATTAATTTCAGTCCTCAAGCAGAGACAGGGAGAGGCTCCTGCTAAGGGTAATTTCACAGAATCATAGAACATTTTGAGCTGGAAGTGGGTCATAAAGATCATCAAGTTCAACTCCTAACTGAATGGCCCGTACAGAAACCAAATCCACTTGACCTTATTAGCACCACACTCTGACCAGTGGCTGTTTACCTCACCCTTGTCACAGGGAGCTGTGGTTCTCCTCGGGGGGCTTCTTGGTCATTGCTGACTGTGGCCAGCCCTCTCCAGTGGTCTCTGCTTGTCTTTCACTCGGCAGTCAGCTCTCATGTGGCTAAACATGATGAGATGACATCTATCTTCTCTAACGTTTTTGATATCCTTCAAATGAGTCTCTGCTGTCTAGTTACACACTGTGGTAATTTTTCTCTTCTGGTTTTTTTTCTGTCTTTCCTCTGTGTCTTTCTGCCTTTCTCTAGCCCACATGTCTCTGTGGAGAAAAGACTGCCTTTGGCAGGAAATACGTTCTTGGCTTTTTCCAGAGAGGACATGACGTACTGCAAGGATAGATGGGAGCTGCAGCCAGGCTGAACCATGGGGCAAGATGCCTCCAAAGCTCTCTGCAGATAGGTCTCAGAGATGTTTTGGCCAGTCTGGTATTCAGGATAACCCTGGGAATATGGAGATGCCTGAAGGGTGATGCCTTGGATGAGAAGCACTTCTCTAACATCAAGGCATGAGTCTTTGTACTGGACAACTGGACAGCTTTGTACTGTTTTTCCTTAATAAACTGTTTTTCACTTAATAAAAGTAAGGAGTGTTTCCCAGGCACTGTCCAGACCCACTTGTCAGGTGTTGGACTGCTGCACCTGCTCCTCCTGAAGGTTTGCATCCATGGGAAAGCTGTCCAGAGATGGGAAGGGGCAGCACTGGAAAAATGTTGAGACAGAGTTCACTTTTCTTAGATTCTCCCTGGCCTAATGTGCCTGGTGAGCTTCCTAATCTGTTCCTTTTCTTTTCTAGGGGGATAGGAGAAGGCTGACAAATTCCCCCCTCATAGTTTGCAAATCCCCCTGTAACTCCCTGAGGGGAATTTAGCAGGGAAACCAAACCGGTTGGGCTGGGTTTTTGGGGAAAGCAACCCACCTGGAGGCTTTGATCTCCACTGCAATGCCTGGAATGTGCAAAAGACAGAAAAAAGAGAGCTGGGCAAATGCTTGAAGGCCCTCTCTGACAGCTCCCTTTAGCAAGCACTTCACCCAGGAGCCCTCTGGAGAGCTTTCAGCTGCTCTGTCTCAGGAGTGGCCCTTCAGTGGGCAGGGAAAGGCTGCAAAGGCAAGACTGAAAGTAAGGACGTGGCTGCTGAGGGTGCACAGGGTTTGCACACTCCCCTCCACACTTCTGGGCAAGCTCTCCTACGAGGTTGTGACCCTTGCACTCAGAAATTGTATTTCAGACAGATTTTTCCCGTTGTGAAAGCAGAAGGAGCATTTCCCAAGGCATGTGGGCAGCTCTGCTGCTCTTGAAGTCAAGAGCACAGTTGAACATTCTGTGTGTTGGCACCTTGGAGTGGATTTGAGATCATGTGCTCCACACCTGCCCTCAGGAAATGCATCACTTTGGGCTTGTGCTCACCTGCTTTGCAGGAGCTCTGTGCAGGACAGCCCGAGAGATGGAAAAATGGGCAAAAATTATGAAAATATTCATGCACATTAAGGTTCCCATTAATTATTGAATTACCAATTCACTTATTGAAGAATAATTATTAATATTTATAGCATCCAGATTGCTGATGATAGATTAACTGTGATGGCATAATTTAGCAAATATTTTTAAAATAAAACATTTAACAAATAACATTTCCACCATTTTTCCATCTTAAAAAAAAGTGTGAAGGCTTCATGAATATATGCAATCCTTTCTGATTTTAGAGCATGCTTTTGAATATTTTATTATTATTATGGATCGCTTTATTGCAGATTTTGCCCTCAGGTTGTTTCCCAATGAACTTCCACACTCTAAGGCAGAAAGAAACCAGTGGCAAAATAAGTTTATGGTAACAGCACTATAAATCCACTGTGTAAGTACAGTAGTAAGTAAATGCATTATATGGCTCTATTTCTTTCTACTGATTTCTCTTTCTGAAGTCTCTGTAGAACAGTGATTGATGTATGTGAAAACCATTTAGCACATATTAAACCGGGGAGTCAAAATATTACTTTAAAATTGTCCAGGATCCATTGATCCAAATTTATGTCAGAATCTCCTGAAAGGTTACGTTGGCCTGTGTTCTGCAGTATTCATTTTTCATTGCAAAAGCTCCTACGTGACATTGCAGTAAAATCTAATGTATATATGGGTGCCAAAATGCAAAATTCCACAAATTTCTGAAACAACACGGGAAATTTGCGGTTTCTGGAAAATGTCAGATTTGTAAAGGCTTGTTTGGGCTTCTTTGTTAAAAATTATTTGCTTGTATTTTTATCTCTAAAAGGTTTACTTTGTTGGAAAAATGGTTTTGGGGCAGATCTTTCCACCTGATCTTGCAACAAGCCTATGCCTGCCATGTTTTAAAGACAAGAACTATTCCACCAGCTGTTTGCTGTGAGTGATACTGTAATGTTTTCTCAAAAGTACGTAACTGCAGTTCATCAGGAAAAATGATTCCTTGGCTTCCTTCACAATAACGTGGTGTCAAAAATAGACGTGAGATCTCGTTATTATTTATACTGCTGAAGTACAGCACTGAATGGCCTTGCCTGAGAACAGACTGTTCCTGCAGCAGGGAGATGGGAGATGGGCTTTCACTGAAGAACCAGCTCTAGAAGGAGACAAGGCAGACAAGGGAAAGGGAGTAAATGGGGCATCCTAAAACCACCACACAGAAGTGATGGTGGAATGCCAGTGGCAATCCTGAGCCGTTTTCCAGACAATCCCACCAGGTTCTGTTCATTCACCTCTCCTCCCCATCCTTCCTCTCTGGCAGCCAGGATGGGCCTGGGACATGCCCCTGGTGAAAAAGAGGTAGAAAATTCCTACTTTGCTTCAGTGTTAGTACTGAGAAATTATCTTTTTAAGGAAGCAGATCTAGAAATGTCCCAGGCTGTACTTTGTATCTCAGCTGAAGATGAGCTGATGGGGAATGAGGATGACTAAATTTATTCAGTCAGTGGGTGGACATTCCTGTCTTGCAAAACCATGATGACTGATCCATCATAAAAAGCTGGGCTATCAAATTGCTATTTAGCAAATACAAACTGAAAAATCCTCTTGTACATCTGAGAAGATGCCTCCCTGCAAGGTGTGAGGGTCCAGCTGGCCCACCTGCCTGTGGGATTGCTATAATTACCATGAAAACTGCCCAGTAAAATCATTTCATTTCAGGAAATGCTTCATGTCTAGTGAGGCTGGTCCTTTAGGAGGTCATCCACCCTGAAGCTCAGAAAGGAAGCTGGCTTGCAGGTTCATTTTATTTGTACGTGTCTATTGTAATTTATTTATTCAGTGTATTAAAAAAAAAAAATTGAAAATGCGCATTTTTTTCCAAAGCATTGGAGTATGTTGCTAATTTCTTTGTTAGTGCCCTTTTCAAGGTGCATGTGCCAGTCCATGAGACTGCTCTGGACTTCAATTTCTTCTGCTCAGGGCCATTTTGCAGCTGTAATCTCCCTGCCATTTTTTTCCCCCCTGGGGAATACGTAGAATTTACAAATTATATTTCCTTGCCTACAAGGAAATGCTTCAAAGACAAGGTGATGCTTCTTTAGGAGCTGCTGTTCTTTGAGTGTATGCGAGGGCTTTGCCATCAAGCAAGCTCTCCCTGGGATTCTGCTTCCTCGGGTGTGTCAGAGGCTATTTCTTGGCATGAGGTAATTGGAGGCAAGGCAGTTTTACAGCGGGAGGCGGGGGGATGCTCGCTGATCGCAGCCTTCTCCCTGCTCGAGTGCCGTGCCTGCTGACAAAGCCCCGCTTGCTGGGGGCACTTGTGCTTGGTGGGGCAAATCAGGTCACCGGGATGTGCAGCTGCCTCGTGGCTAAAGCAATCAGCTGGAGCTCCAGGAGACGGGAGTCAGGACAGCGCTCGCTGCGGGGGGATGCGGGCACCCTGCGAGGGCGAGGTGCCCATTACCTGCCCGCCCGGCAGAGCTCGGGCTGGGAGCTGCTCTGGCAGCCTGCTCATTTGCAAATAGATGCTTGTGCTCATCCAGGTGTGAAGAGAGAACGGGCAATATCTTCTCTGGAGCAAGAGGCTTTGCCAGCAGAGTTTGTGCTCCGCTTGAAGGGAGGTGAACTTTCACAGAGTCCCGAGCACCTGCAGAGGGAAAACACAACCACGCCAGGCTGTCACAGGCCCCACGGACAGCACCAGCGTTCCTCAAACCACTGAGCATCTTAGAAACACCTCTGAATGACCTCTGAAAACACCAGGGTGGTGTTTTCAAGGCATTTTACCCATGAGTGTAAATGTAAATTGAGATTTTCAGTGTACAGGATATAAGTGAAACTCAGAGGTGACGCACTGAGTGTCTGAAAAGGCTGACCTATTTATCTCCCTCTGCAATTCAGGTCATGGTGATCTTCCAAAAGCAAAGCTCTTCTCATTCAGACATGCAGGGCTTGAAGCTGCTGATTGTGTCAGGCACAGGACTAGGATGGGTCTGTGTCATGCAAAGAGCTTCTTTCCTGTGAAGTAGTTGTTGGACAGATACAGATTCTCCAAAGAGACAGCAGTTCCCTTCCTCATCTTTGTCACCACAGCTGGAAGCCAAAATGGATTATTTCATTTTTAGTAAGTCTTAGGTTCCTGCAAAGGAGATTCAAGTGGATCTTCACTTGGTGGGACTTCAGTCTCATTTTAGGTTTTCCATGGAGAAGCTGCTGGGTTTATCCTGCCTACTCACACTGAAGTTGTCAGTTCAGCACTAAGGCGTGGCTGATGGATGGAGCTGTCATTGAAGATAGGCAGTTCCTCAAAGGCTGCTGGTCAGGGGCAGATGCACGGCAAAACAGCAGTCTCCTTTGGAAATGGGGGAATGGGGACAGGCAAAAATGGCAGTGACATGGCAGGCTTTCCTACTTGCACCTGCTCTTATTCTCAAAGGTAAAATCTGCCATCCTTGCAGGAGGTGCAATGCAGGACTGAGCAGTGCCTTATCCCTGACTGGTGGAGTCACACCTGGTGAGGAGAGGAACCATCAAAAAAATGGTTTTCCTGGAGAAAACATGTCCTCCTGGCAGATGGATTGGCCAGCCAGCAGGGATTACAAACCTCTCTGGGAACCTTTTCTTTATGGCTAGTGAGAAGGTGATATTGCTTGTGACAGCGCAGAAAGATTGGCTGAAATAAAATGAAGAGGTTTCCATGGTGATTCCTTCATATTGCAGAAAATTTTCATCTTGCAGTCAGCTGGCTTATACTTGTTCCCCCAGAGGAAGAGTCCTTGGCTCCCCCAGCATTATTAGTTCCTGCTGGTGCTAAGGGAAGGCTGCAGGCCCTGTGTGGAGCCTCCGACATGGACGGCTCTGTGGTGGCCTCGTTAATTATCCTAAAGAGGTTGGACTGCCCAGACAGCTTACAGGTGCTTCAGGAACAATCCTGCTTTCTGGCTTGGACTGAAAAATAGATAAGGAATAGATATAAAGATGTAGCTGTGGCTAAAAGGTAACACAGGGAGGAAGTAAGTTTCTTCCCATTTTTACAGCTGGGGAAAGGACCATAGTCAAATTGGGTGACTGCCCCAAAACCAGAGCCCAGGTGCTGCTAGAGGAGGGAATTTAAGGTGCAATTTGCAGCCTCTGGCACAGAAGACACCTTTTCTCCTAAGGTTAAGACCGGGGAAGGCACTGACCTGCAGAGGGCTGGCAGGGAAGGGAAGTTTTCTGCAAGATGGCCTGTGGGAGCACCCCAAAGGGAAGAGGCAAGGGATCTTCCCAGGCTGTGGCTGACAGGGGTGAAAACTGCCCAGCAAAAAAGCGACCTTTCATTTCAGGAGCCGAGGAAACCCCTCCAGCTGTCGAAGGCAGTGACTCACAGGCTCCCCATAAGTGTGATTTCTCCTGCCGTGCTGCAGAAATGAGCAGCCGCAAGACGTGTCTCACTGTGGGAAGGCTCAGCCGAGACTTTCCCGGCTTGTTCCTGGGATGACGGCATCTTTCCATCTGCATCTGAACTTGAGAGAGTCATGCATACAGTGCTAGTCAAGCTTTGCCACCCAAAACATGCTTAATATGGAGAGCATTTCCCTGAGAAGGTGTGTCATTGAATGCAAATGAATGCTGCCTTAAGATCGTGTTAATTTATGCTACAGAGCAAATCTCTTCTATCTGCTTCACGCACCACAAAGCCAAAACAACCCTGACCTACCCATGGCTGCACTCAAACCTCTGTGTCTTTGGACTGGGGTTGTGTGTTATATACAATTCACAGTAGGCTTGAGACCTGAGGAGCAAAGAGTGATGTGCAGGAGGGATGCTGTGATTGTGGCTACCTGCAACCATCCAAGGTGTGTGGGGACCCTTGGGAGAGCAAAATGTGGGGATGAGCTACTCCTAAACATCAAAGTTGCTGGGGTCAGCTCCTGTTCTGCTGGGAACTCACCACAGAGAATGATAAAATGAAGCCTCTGAAGACATTCTCCTTATTTCCCCAGAGCTTATTATTTCTTCCAGAGCTTGGGAAAGCTGAGATTTTTTTGTCTTTTTGGGAGGCCCCAGGACGAAAGGGAGCTTCGGTGGGGAAAGGAACAGGCATGAAGTTGCCACTGAGCAAGAAAGTCATCCCATTTCCTGCCATTGCCAGTGCAAATTGGGGCTCAAGCCTTTAGCTTGGTAACTGCAGTAGGGCAGCTATAAAAGTCTGTTTGGCAGCCAGCTTTTAATGTGCAAACAGTGAGGTTCTTATTATTATGTTAACTAAAAGCTGTGATCCTTTCTGTAAGGGAAGGAGCTATTAAAAAGAAAATAACAACCTAAAAAAAAAAAAAAAGAAGAAGAAAAAAACCACAGAAAGAGATCACAAGCTGACCAACTCTGCAGGGAGAGGTTGAGAAAGTCTCACTTTAATAATAAATAAAAAGACATGTAAGAAAATAGAAGACATACATTGGAGGCAGTGCTGTTGAGCTGCAGTGCCTCAGGTCCCAGGTAATCTGCTTGGGGTGATTGCCCCCATCTCCCCAGGAGTGACACATTACCAGGGTATTACCAGGATAAATTTGCTTTGCAACTCTACCTTTGTGTCTTTGGATTAGCTTTATTTACTCAAGAGTTTTGGGGGTAATGTGGAGGAAAATTCATGGTTCCATTAGTTAAAAATCTCCTCTTCTTGTTGACATCATTTCAGCATGTCATTCAAGGCAAGCACCTAAAGAAGATATTTCGGGGATTAGAAAAGCATTTTTTTCCTTTGTTTTGAAATAGTTTCTCTCAAAATTAGGTATTTAGTTGCCTACCTTTGCCAGAAAAGCCTTGCAATGCTCCCCCACCACCCAGTTTCATTCCAAAACTAAGGTTTATCATATATTTCTTTATTTAAAGCAAAGAGAAACTCCTTTCAGTAGGAATTTTTACCTTGGACCAACCCTGCCTCACATCTGCTGCATGTCCAAATTACCCTGGACAGCCTAACGACTTCAGCACTTGCACCTCGTAAAGAGGATTTTCCATCAAATACCACAGGCATATTTAGGGAAAACCCAAAGGCTCCTCAAAGCATAGGAGGAGGGAAAGAGAACCATTTATAGCACAGTCAAACACACTGAAATTGCATGAAATGTTGACTTCAGATCTCAAAACTATCTTTGGCTACACGGCCAAAAGCTTCAGCTTTTTTATCAGCAATACTTGCTAGAGATGGACTAGAGCTCAGTGTCACCTGTTCTGCAGGTCCCAGACACTGCTCCCACTGTCCCCACTGGGGACCCACCCAGCAGAAAGCACCAGGAACATGCTCAGAAACCTCATGGAGGCAGGCAGCCACCAGCTCCAACAACATGGCAGCTGCAGGAATTTGTTACTCTTTATTGAAAAGAAACAGGGACAGTTTTTTTACAATTCCCATTTGTTAAAAAGCGTGAGAGCACCTCATTAACTCCGATGGTGTGGTATTTTTGGCTGGTTGCATTGCTGAGCATGTGTTAAGCTCTGATGAAGTGCAAGAAATTACCTTTGTAACAGCAGTGGTGTCTTCTGAATGCAGTTATCACCTCCCCAGCGCTGATAAGGTGTGAAAAATGATCTTCCCATCTACAGTTGTGTCAACTGAATGCAATTAGCACCTCTACATGTGTTTAAAATCATGACCGCAGGTTATAAGTTTGCAATACATTAGCACTTAGTCCCATCTTTGTGAATTGAGGGGGAAAAAATTCTCAGCAGAACTGGTGCAATGAATACAATTAAGTGCCATTAACATTCCATTAACTATTTTTAATGAAGTAAATCCAGCCCCAGATGAGGGAACGTTAGGTTAGGGACTCTCCTTAGCTCAGGACAGGAGTTGCCTGCTATGTAGACACGTGTCAGAGGAAAGTCTCTTTACTGCTGCTAGACCTTGGTTAAACAGCTCTGTAAAGCTGGAGTGGACAAGCCAGGCTTTTCCCTTTGTTCTTAGGCTAGAGGCACTCCAGGATGCTGCACAGAGTGCAGGATGTGCCCTCTTAAAATGTTGCCTTCTTTAAAGGGGAAAAAGAGAGGAAGAGGCAGAAAAAAACCCCAATAAGTAGTTTTCCCTTTGGTGCAAGTAGCCAAGTCCCAGCGTATTGATCATTTATTATATCCTTCTCAGGGTATTAATCTCTAACTGCACTCAAAGAGACACTGACTGTGTCTCTGTATTGAAGTCTGTCCTTGGCAAAATAATTATTGCCAGCAGTCTCCAAACTTCTTCTTTTCTTGCTGTTTTTCTTCCAAGTTTGACTGACTAAAACTTATCTCTATGGAGGCTCAGTGTGACTTACACAAGAGCTTCAGTAATTTTTTTCATGCTAACATGGCATGCATACAGAATGGTCATCTTCAGACATCAAATACTTGGACTTTTCATAGGAATAACTGGAAAGTGCAAATAAGAATCAATGCAGACACACCCCTCAATGGGACTGAAAGATACACTTTGGTGATGTGAATGAGTCCAGACCAGTCTCTGTGCTTGGACTTGTCCGGCCCTTTTTGCCCAAAACCACACTTTTCAACAAGTTTTTCTGAAATCATTGGCAAGGCTGCACGACAGTGACAATCCCCATGCTGGGACTTGGGATGGAAGCTGGATGCAACAGCATCAGCTTCTCTATCTCACCTCTATTCATTTTTAAAAAGCTATTGATTTTTCACTTTCCAGATGGATCTGGAACAGCTGTGACTTTTAATTTTCATTTATTTTTAATTTTTATTTTCCTTTTTTTCACTAAATTTGTAATTGAAAGGGACAGATCCTCATCTGGGACGCCTGACAGTGGATGTGCAGGGCTTCTCCCATTGCTGGCAGCAGTGCCATGCTGGTACAGACCCTGTGTCTTGTTAGGGTAGAAGGAGACCCCATGGCCAGCTCATTTCTCCCCCTGCACAAGACAGGACATAAAGTTTTACTCAGTGATCCCTGCACAGACCCAGCTTGTGCCTGAACTAGGGTACATCTTTGAGAAAAACATACTCAAGTCTCACTGCAATCTGCTGTTGACCTTGCCTTGTTTTCTCTGATTTGCACAATGCAGGGCAATCTGCACAGTAATAGCTGCTCTGAGAATGATGAGCATCTGCAGAGAGTTCTCTGAGAGTGATATTGGCCTGATTTTTTAACCAAACTCCAGTCCAATGAAGCAAGAGAGCGTGGCTGTCTCAGTCAGTGGATCAGTGGTTAGGTCTGGCTGGCGTTGGCTTTGCTGTTGGTTTCTTTGACTTTCTGCTTATATGAAATCTACAGGTCCCAGCATGAAAATTGCCTGTTAGGGATTTACACCTGTAGTTTTTCTTTCATTAAATCATGTCTTTTAGTAGTTTCCTTGCTGCATGGGGATAAATGCCTCTCTGCTAAGTATTGTCCACATGCAGTGATACCCTACAGTGCCTCAACCCTATTTTTCACTGGCCTGGCATTGGTGAGAGCTGCAACATTAACCTGCTCCCTTTCTCAGGGCAATTCCTGCTGGCTCCAGGCTCTAGGAGTCTCTCTGGTTGTCACAGTGGGAGCTGCCAGCGGGAAATAGCATCCAAAGCAGATGAGGATGCACCCTGCAGGCAGTGCAGAGCAAGGATCCTGCTGGCTGTGGGGGAATCCCAGGGACGAAGGGGCTGAGCCTGCTGGTCACCAAAGCGGGGCAGGAAGGAGTGAATCTGTCTGAAGGAAAAGCCTTAAAGCTGGAGGTGAGAAGAGGAAAATCAGCGTTCCTGGGAGTAGGTGGGTTTGGGGCCGGAGGCAGCGTGTCCTGGCCGGGTGCGCGGGGAGGCCGCGGCGCTGGCAGCCATCCATCCTGGAAATAAAACCGCACTCCCTCAGCCGGCCCGGCCTGCGGCCCCGCGCTCCCACCGGGGATTGCTGATCGTGCACATTGCTGCAGGCTGAGTCCCAAACCTGTGCGATCAGCCAGACAGGCTGCAGCAGCCCCGGGAAGGAGCTGGGGGCTCCAGGAGTAGGATTAAGTTCACTCGGCTCCAGCTGTGGACATGAGGGCTGGGATGAAAGCAAGGCCCTTCGTCGGCAGCTGGAGGGCTCCAGGTCAGCCTATAAACCTTGGGATGTTATGGGATGCAGGAGCTGATCCTAATGCCGTGCTGCTGTGAGCAGGACAGGACAGGCAGCATTTCCCTGGAGCCTGTCCGGCTTCCCTTTTTCTTCATCCCAGCCTTTCAAAAAAGAACTGAACTAATGGACATGGAGCCCGAAGCACTGTTGAAGCAATGGCAGGGGGTTGTAATCAGCCCCAGGGTGTAGTGCCTCATCCTAAACTAAGGTGCAAATCCCTGTCACAAATCCTCCCTCCAGGTATCTGAGGAGAGGAGAGGACAAGGTGCTCAGTTAACTGAGGCTGGGAGAGTATTTCTGTGTCAGCAGGGTCTGACGGGGCCTTCTGGCCTCAGAAGCAGAAAATTCCAAACTCAAAAGCATGATCCTTGCTTGTGACTCCTGCTGGGTTTTCCAGTGGTACGCTGGGGAAAAACAGTTCATTTAGGTTAATTGCACAATGCAGATATTTATAAAATGGTATCTGTTTAAACAGAGGAATGTGCCTTTTCCCAGTGAGGTCTCTGATAAAACAGCAGTGTGTCACTTGACCCAGGCCTTTAACTGGAACCCTCTTGGCAATTTAATGAAATTAAATGGCTGGACTGTGGGGAGTTCATTAGTAAGTAATCCAAAGGCTAAAGCTTTGTGAGCTAGTTCAGCTCTCAAATGCTTATTTGTGTTTGCCAGATCCAGTAAAGTGAAACCCCTTAATAGGTGCTGGCAGTATTTGTAACATACTCTCCTCTGGTCTGGAGACCGTCACACAGGCACTGGTGTGATTTCATATTTCTACATGAGGGGATTTTTTTATAAAAAGCACCTCTAGGACAGCCCCAGGGTCCCCTGTGTGTCACCAGGCAGGCTTGGGTGGCTTTGCAGAGGCACTTCTGCTCTTGATGCCATGAACCTCTTGCTTCTGGCAAAGCAAGTAAGGGAATCTCATTTCTTTCCAGAAAAGCTTTCAGAGGTGGCTGCTGCTGCCAGCAGTGCAGTGCTGAACCTGAGAGGGACTCTGGCTTCCTTGTCATGCTGGGCCATGGCTGGGATTACGGGCTGTTTTATTTCGTGCCTTTTGCCCAAGGGTGAGGACTGGGGATGTAAAGTGCCTCTGGGATTATGGAAGGTTGTTAAAAAGGATGCTGAATTGCTGCTTATTTCTTGTGAGTGGGGATTTAGAGGAGTGAGGAGGGTATGGATGTTCCTCCTGCTGTGTGAAAGACTTCTGGGTTTCCAAAAGTGAATGTGCTAAAATTTCACTCTTTTAATTCACCAGATATAAGCAAGATTTACAAATAAGTGAACTGTGGCACCACTAAAAGTTTGGCAGGGATTTCACTAAAGGATGTTTGACACAGCCAAAGGAAAAGCCTAACTCCAAGCTACCTGAATTCATTTTTCATCCAAACCCTATGCTGTCCCTTAAGGCTCATCCACCATGAAAGCTCTCAGGGTAGGCTCTCTACCCCACATCCTAGAAGCAGCACTTAGTTTTTAAAAAGCTGTTTCAAACCTCTTGGTGTGAATTTGGTACAAGTCCAACACCATCATTGGTGGAGCTTAATTGGTCAAGCTCTTGGGCTGGAGTTGAAGGACTGTGCAGGAAAATTTCCCTGACCTGACATCCTACAAAAAAATGGTGTTTTCATTAATGAACTTCATTTTGTGGAAAAATCCTTGCTGGGATTTACTGTAGCTGCTGCACAAGTTCTTTAAAAAGTAAATAATGCTGTCAGTCAGGTGCTTCTGGCAAAGAAATTGAACATTGAAAGGTATGAATATTATAGGGGAAAAAACCATCAATCTGAGCAATAGATAGCCCAATATTGTCAGATCTGCATCTGCAATGCTGGTATCAGCAGCTCAGTTTTTGTCCTAGAGTGTGCGAAATGCCTCCAGAATCAAATAGATTTCGAAAGGATGGTCACTGCCATATGTGCAGGAGACCTGTGTCTGGTTATTTACAGCATGGCACTATAGTCCCAAAAGAGCTTGTGCTAAATCAGGAAGTGGAGCTTCCACGTCTTAAATTTACACCATGGGAAAAAGACTGGAGATTTTGTGCAGAGGTAGGATGTGAAAGGTCTTGTGGCAGCTACAGGAGATTTTAAGTTCAGCTGAAGCCCTTGTAACAATCCTGTCTTGTCTTCCCTTCTATGGGCTTGGCCCAGCTGCTGACCTTTGCAGGTACCTCTCCTCCTTCTCCTCCTGGCTCAATGAAGTTCAGGGTCTGATAAAGAGACAGAATTAGCCACAGCTCTAAAAATCTCCATTTCCAGTGTGGTGCTGGGAAGAGCACTGATGTGTCCCTCCCCACTGGTGCTGCACAATCATGGGCCTCCAGCTACAGCAGTGAGACAGGTGGGGTTTCATTCCTAAATGCTGCTTTCCGTATGAAACAGCATCCCTGCAATCACATCCAAGCAGTCTTTCTGTGTTGGGAGTCCTGCTCTCAAGGTCCAGGCAGGACAAAGTCCACACACAACCCAGCTCATGTCTCAAGGTGCTGCTGCAAGTCCTGTGTGCCCAGGCTGGGTCCGTGGCACGGGAGGACCCACGGACACTTGTTCACACACAGGGATGAGTGGCGAGAGCAGAACGTGGATACTCCTCTCCCAGGCTGGTGTTTTAGCAAGAGAAACCTGTCCAGAAGTGGCAGAGGAGGTGTGGGGAAACAACCTGGAGCGCTCATGCTGGGGTATGGCTGGGAAAAGTGGTGCTTTTCCCAGCGAGGGAAGCAGGGATGGGCAGGAGGGACAAAAGCAGCACAGCAACGACATCTTGTGCTGCACAGCGACGGCTGCATGTGCCTGCCGGGAGAGCTGAGGGCTGCTACTGGGAAGGCCTTTGTTCCCCTGCCCAGCAAGGCAAACCCCTTGTCCCCCTGGTGTTCCCACTGCAGGGGGAAACGCCTTGTCCACAGCCGGAGTCAAAGCAGGATTTTGGCAGCAGCAGATGGGGAGTGGGAGTGAAAAGGCTACAAGTGAAAGTTCTGCATATTACACTTTCTTCTTCCTTTTTTCTTTTACTGTGACATCGCTGCAAAGCACTGCAATCTCCCATGAGTGCTCTATGGAAACCTGTGCCTCACCCACCTGCAGATACCTGCAGGTATCAAGTACACCTGCAACATTTCATTTGCTTTTTGCAAGAGGTTTGTTAGCGCAAATATTCTGTTGTATCTGAGGATCACTGTGGCAAGACCCACTCTGAAGATACAGACTGCCATTTTATCCCAAACAAGGGCAGTAGTACCCATCCCTCACCACTTTGACCAACTTTCACCAAAATTCCTTCAGACTTGCAGCCTGGGACTCAAAATTCAAGGTTTCTAGTGGAGAGGCAGCATCAAAGTCTGAGAGCAGGTTGGATTTGTGCCTCACTTCTGCCCAAGAGCAGCCTCTTTGAGATGCCAAGCCAGCCCACCAAATGGACAGCTCTTTTTGAGACTCTTCAGTTGTAATCCTGGTTGAATTTTGACCGTGTTTATACTGAATTCCTGCCAAATCAGCCAGCTTTGGAACAGCAGTGGGTGAATTTCTTTTTGAAGCTTTGCCTTTGCCCACACTGGTGCCTCCTTGCAGAGCTTGCCAGAGGGAGGTCACCCTCCAAGATGTGTCAGAAATAAAGAAAAACCTTTGCAGGAAATCCTGCAGCATCCAACTGCTGTGCTGAAGGTAACCATGAGCAGAAAGCTGCTCCTGCCTGGCCTGTGCTGCATTGTGTCTCTGGGTAGGATTTTTGGAGACCTGCAGCATGTAGCAGCAGAATGGCAGCCCAAAGTCAATGAGACTTTGTTCAGAATAGCCTCAGGTGCTTTTGAAAGGCTTGGCCTCCTGTGTGCTTCTTTAAAGACTTGTAAATTATAGTTAATTCCTGTGGCTTAGGTGTATTAGTTGATAGAGCTCAGGATTACATTCCTGTCCTCCTTAAGATCCCAACTAGACAGCCTGGACTGAAGGGTTGACAAGGGTTCAGGAGCAGCAGTTCCTGCCCTCAACTTCAGGGTCCCATTCCTCAGCCTGAAGGGACAGATCTGCCTGCTGCAGCTGGGGCTGTGCTCCTCCTCTACAGGTACTGAAATCCATCCAGCAGAAGTTATTGGGTAGCAAAATAAAGTCAATTGAGATGTGTTCATCCATCCTCTCCAGCTGAGAAATGGGGCTACTGGCAGGACACCTCTGCAGGGCAAAAAAAGGAGCAGCTGTGGTTTGATGTGGTTTGTGATGCCAGCTTCTCTCTTTCATGGGAAGTGGAGGTGCCTGTTGCACCCAGGCTGAAAGGAAAGCCAGGACTGTACCCAGGCCACCTGCCCACAGAGATGCCATGCCATTACCTGCCTGTGAGGGTTTTCTCACTGACTCTGGTTTGGTTTTTTTAGGGAATATCAGTCCTTCCATGTTGTTCATAGATCATCAGGAAGCAGCACCTCCCTAAATGAGTTAAAAACCTGACAAGTTCCTATCTGACCTGTTATTCACTTTGGAGCAACTTCTGAAATTGGCTGTGGGAACTGAACCAGCTGCAAGGTTTAATCTGCTCCATCACTGGGTTTTCCAAACTATTCTGATCAGAAGGAGCTTGTTGCATCCTGTAGTCAAGGCTGTTGGCTTCAGGGGCAGATTAATAATCTTGGCCTGTAGGTCAGGCAGGTAAAACATGTTGTGCAGGAAATAATAGAGGACTTGAGGATATGGGAGGTGTGTGATAAAAGTATTTTCAGAAAAGTCACTGGTTTTGTCCAAAAACCAGTGTCACAGCTCAAAGAATCATAGACAAGGGCTGGTGTTTCCATCTGGATGCTTGTGCAGCACCTTGCCTGTGGAGCCATGAGATTCCTTGATTTTTGTTATGGTGTTGGGCTTTGGTGCTGGACTCCATCAGCAAGGAGGCTCAGTTGAGCCTGTCCCCTGGGTCTGATGGGAATGTTCATCTCCAGAGGCCATTTTCAGTATTGTGACAGCACATCTCAATTCTACTGAGATTTCACAGAAAAAAAAAACAACCTCAGAAAAACCTTGTCTGCCTCGATATCTTCTCAGGCAGGTTCAAAATGAAGACCTGGGTTGTCCTCTTTCTGTGTACTGCAATAAGAATTGTATTCAGAAATATATCCAGTTGATTTGCTGCTCTAAATCTTCCTCAGCTGGACTGGAAAAAGGTCTGTTTAATTTAATTTGTAGTATCTTGGGGAGCTCAGAGTAAAGCTCCTGCCTATGTCCTGGGTTGTAGATCAACTCTTTGAGGTGAGTATTTAGTTCTGTGGGCCTTTCCCAGCATTTTTGTCACAGCCCTGAAGGTGATTTTGTGTAGTGGAGTTGTAAGTCAGGACTGGCATCAGACCCTGGTTTGGAAGCTTTTTTGGAGGCTGCCTGACCCACTGCCTTGGCCAAAGCAGAGGGAGAGCAATGGCCATGGCTGCTCTCTCCTCTCTTGGTTTTCACTGAGGATGTTTGAGAAGCTGTGGCTGCTCTGTCTCTGGAAGTATCCAAGGGCAGGTTCTTGGAGCAACTTGGAGAAGTGGAAGGTGTCCCTGGCCATGGCAGGGAGTGGAACTGGGTGGTCTTTCAGGTCCCTTCCAACCCAAACCATTTTGGGATTATTTGCTCACCCCAGAAAGCGGGTTGGGTGAAATCATACTGGGGATGCACCATGTTGAAGGTTAGCTGTGTTACCTTCTCTTTCTGAATCTCTGCACACAGAAAGCCCAGCTGCTGGTGAATCAGGAAACACTGATCCAGACTAGAAATAGCTTTGCACTGAGAAGAAGCCAATACTATGTCTTTCCTCTGCTCACACTGGAGGCTGAAACCTCTCCACTGAAACTGGGAAGGACAGTTGGATTGCTCTTTGTCATCTCCAATGCCTGTGTGGATGGGTGACAAGGTGTGATTTTTTTCCTTTTCTTCTTTATAAATTATTTTTCTTTTTCCCCTGCACCTGCAGATTGAAGTGTCCGTGGTGTCATTGCTCACAGCAGCTCAAGGGCCACCTCAGAACAATGCTGGGAGGCCCACAAGTGCTCAGGCTTGCTCTTGGGACTGCTCTTGAGCAGCAGGGAAATAAATGAACGAAGACAAGAGAGCAAGAAGTAAAGCTGTGAGTAAGTGCAGAGTGTTGTGGAACAAAAGGGGGCTTGGCTGACCCTGGCATGCTTATTGAGGAGGTGCCTGTCTGGGTGCAGTGTGAAAAACTTGCCAGGTGAAGTACTTGTGAACTACTTTAAGGTGGTGGTGGCATTGCTCATCTTACAGTATAACTGAAGTGTGAAACTCCTTGTGTATTTTTAATCTCTTAAAATAGATCTTTCAGTGTTGGGTTTTCTGCTAATCGATGCACAAAATGGTGTTGTGTTAACATATAATACATCAGCTAATATCAAAGAGAGGCTGTCTGTTGAGTACAGCATTTGGGCAACAGTTGGTGGTATGATTTTTGTGAACAAAGAGAAGTCTTGTGTCTCTATGAAACAACTTGGTCATTCTCTGGGCAGACTTGAACTCTTCGGCTGAATTCTGTCCCATCTTGTGGTTCCTCCAGTCCTTATGAGAAGATGTTGGCTGAAGGAACACTCCCCAGAGTAAGTCACCAGAGTAAAGGACCAGATTCTGGTACAGATTTGCCTTTTTTTGGTGTCCAACTCTTTCAGCAGCACATCAAAGCAGAGAAGAGGAGACTTCAATCACTTTGCTGCTTGTGGAACCGACTACTGACAAACTACTGAGCTGTCTGTACAACTGCACGGGAGGACAAACCCTCTCACAGCCTCTCTGCACCAACTGCCATCTATAAAAAGATCTTGACAGCCTCTCCTGTGGAAAGCTCCCACACCTCCCCTCTGCAGCATGCCTTTGATGCTAGAGCAGGTGGGTAAGTCCCCAGGCTACTGAAGTGCCTTTCCTTTGTCCTCCATACTGCTCTGCTTCTGCCCACCCACCCACGCATGGCTCTGTGGAGGTGCAGGGGCATCCCCTGGAAGTGTCTGGAGCCCTCACTCTCAACGAGCAGGAATGAGGATTTCTGTGAAAAGGACGAAGATATTTAGCACTGAAACTAAGCATGGGCCAAATCTTCCATCCTTCCCTAGGCAGGAGTTCAAGAGTACTCCATTCCCTGCTCCTCAGCTCCTAAGCCCCCACTTCATATTTGACTCATATAAAGAAAGCATCATCCATTGGTGTAATGGAATCACAAAAAACCAATGAGGCATGAAATTATTTTCCTTCTTTCCCAGATAAATCCCTTGTTGTAAATTAAACAGTTTACCCATTTAACTACAGGTGAATCAATGTCTATGTCAGTCTGCTGTTAATAAGGAGGGAGATTATCCAGGACAAACTTGCAGACCTCTTGGGTCTCTCTTGCTAATGATGAAGTAATGTTCTTCACAAGCTGTGTTACCACACAGGGAAGCTGGGAAAGGAGCACAGTGTCAGCAGCTCTCAGGGTGGGGGATCTGGATGGAGTGATATCCCCATACTTCTTCGAGTTCTCCATGCACAAAAAGAAGCTTCCATTCCAAAGAAACTTGGGGTTAGCACAGGATCAAGTTGTCCATGCTGGTAGACCTTGGAGCAGGTGGAGAGACAGCTATCCTGAGCCAGCAGGAGCAACCCCTGGCTGGGCTCTGCCCCTCTAGACAGGGTGTTCTTTCAGGGGCTGTGCTGAGCAACGTGGCACAGGGAGCTTTGTATTTGTGGACCTCCCCAGCAAAACCTGAAATTGCATCCACACTATAGCAAATGCAATCAAGTATAACTAAGCCAACTGAAAGACAGGACTCATCCGGATTTTCACTGAATTTTCTTTTCAAAATGATTTTGAAATACTGTTTGTTTTATACCGTGGGTATAAATTCTTTTTCAAAGGGCTTGAAGCGTGGTGAGAGTTTTATCTCCATGCTTTATCCCCTGAGAAGGCTTGACTGTATGATAGGAGGAGTAAGTGATGGGAAACTTAATAGTAGGGAGCAAAAGAGCTGAGCTTCTCAGACAGCTGAGTGCAGGGCTGCCCAGTGCCAGCTGCAGGAGTCCCTGAAGGTTGGATGGGCTTGGAGGAATCTGGTCTAGTGGAAGGTGTCCCTGCCCATGGCAGGGGGTTGGAACAAGATGATCTTCAAGGTGCTTTCCAACCCAAATAATTCTGTGACTCTATGAGAGCCAATGTGAGTCACAACAGGCCAGGAGAGGTCTGGGAGCAGGAATAAAACATGAAACTGCTGCTTCCATGACCTTGACTAATCTGAGAAGTTTGTTGTTTCTCCGGACACTGCCCAGAGTAAATCACACCACTTCCACCGAGCAGGACAGGGCATTACAGGGGAGACCTAACTGTGGCCTTCCAGTACCTGAAGGGANTTCTAACAAGAGGATCAAAATTTGAACAATTTGCCTTTGATATGAGGTAGAAGAAGCCCTTGCAGGATTACTGCAGCTTAAATATCATCATTAAGAAACAAAGCAGTCCTTGGATAAGTGCTGCATTGACTTTAAGGCAAAGATATGGACTGCAGAAGAGCACAGGCAGGAGCACGTGTCCAGAAAAGAGGACCCAGGAGAAGAGAGTGGAAGATCAGACCTGAGGAAGAGGAGACAATATAAAAGTCACTTCTATTGACAGGAAGGAAATGACTCCTTCAAGATGCTCATGAATGGTGGAAGTATCAAGAGATTTAAGCTTACATCAAGAAGGAGATTGATGATGACAATGATGAGAGTGAGAAACACTCACTGGCTGGGGAGGGTGAGGAGCCTTCTTTGGATCCATCCCTGGTAGATGTTTGTTCTGACAGATTTTGCCTCAGCAGAGAGGAAGTGGGTAACCCCTGAGAAGCTGTGATTTCAGCATCCTGTGTCTTGTGAGCATGATACTCTTGACTAATCTGAGAAGTTTGTTGTTTCTCCGGACACTGCCCAGAGTAAATCACACCACTTCCACCGAGCAGGACAGGGCATTACAGGGGAGACCTAAGTGTGGCCTTCCAGTACCTGAAGGGAACTTAGAGGAAAAATGGGGCAAGACTATCTGCAAGAGCCTGTAGTGACAGGTCAAGGGGAATGGGTTAAAATTGGAAAAGCAGATTAGTGCTGCTTGTGAAATCATCTTCTTTGTTAGGACCCTGTTAGTACCTGACCAGTCAGAATCACAGGAAAAAAAATTTGGTTTGGACTGGAAGGAATATCATCTTGTTCCACTCCCCTGCCATGGGCAGAGACACCTTCCACAAGACCAAATTGCTCCAAGCCTTGGCCAACATGGACTTGGACACTGCTAAGGATGGGGCATCCACAGCTTCCCAGGGCAACTGGTGCCTCACCGCCCTCACAGTAAACAATTTTTTTCTAATATCTAACTTAAACCTACACTTTTCCAATTTTAACCCATTCCCCTTGACCTGTCACTACAGGCTCTTGCAGATAGTCTTGCCCCATTTTTCCTCTAAGTTCCCTTCAGGTACTGGAAGGCCACACTTAGGTCTCCCCTGTAATGCCCTGTCCTGCTCGGTGGAAGTGGTGTGATTTACTCTGGGCAGTGTCCGGAGAAACAACAAACTTCTCAGATTAGTCAAGAGTATCATGCTCACAAGACACAGGATGCTGAAATCACAGCTTCTCAGGGGTTACCCACTTCCTCTCTGCTGAGGCAAAATCTGTCAGAACAAACATCTACCAGGGATGGATCCAAAGAAGGCTCCTCACCCTCCCCAGCCAGTGAGTGTTTCTCACTCTCATCATCGTCATCATCAATCTCCTTCTTGATGTAAGCTTAAATCTCTTGATACTTCC